>JAHBCN010017642.1:0-18054 GCA_019359885.1 Listronotus oregonensis
AGATCGCAGCAAGACTTTTCAATCGGCGAGCACTGTACCATCGGAGCTAGTAATTTAAGTAAGTTATTAAATGGAATTTTGGGCGGAATTTTCCAATTGTTTTTGCTTCGATAAAATGAATTTTTCAAAAATTGTCGGAAATTTGTAGGTTCCTATAAAAAATAATATCATTAAAAAGATGTGTGCAAAATTTTAGAGAGACCAATCAATAACTTTTTGATTTATCATGTACGCCAATTTGAAAATATTGATTTTAAGAAAAACGCATTTAAAGTTTGAATCCATACACGTATATATGCTTAAAATTATGTGACGTATTTTTAAAGATTTATATTACCATTTAAAGAAAAAAATAAGAATTTCGAAATTTTACAGGTATTTCCTTCCTTAAAATAGCCTACCACCTTACCTTAACTACTCTTCGTCGTCCCTTCACTGCATATGTCCGACGCTCGCCATGCTCCCGCTTATATGCGCCGAGCTTCCTAACGTCGACGAGATATCCTGAAAACTAAATTGAGGGAAGTATTGGGGCTCCTCCTGGATCGAGCCAAGCGGCCCCGAGTTATCGGGCGGTGTGAGTTCGACGCTTTCACCGGTGAACTCCTGATCGAAGTACCGCGTGTCAGTGTCGGAGGTTACTTGGGGCTTGAAGGGTGGAGGTATCTATAAAACATACAAAAAGAAAAATAGTCTAAGGTCTGAATAGAGAAGACCTTCGGTAATTGTTTTCGAATCTCGGCCCCACGTATTTTTGGTCATAAAAAATCGAAAAATTGTTTTTTTTTTTTCAAAATACAGGGTGGCCGTCCATATTTTGACCCATTTTGATCGCGAATAACTTTTGAACAAATAAAGATATCAAGATGCGGTTTTCGCAAATATACTTATATTTCTTTAAAGTTTATTCTCGTATCTTTACCATTTTTATGTGACACTCCATTAGCTCAAAAACAAAATGGCCGATTTTCCGATATAGGACAACTTTGTTATTTTAAATGGAACACCCTGTATATTTTTTCAATATTTTTAAAATTTAATCTTTCCCCTTTAAAAAATGTAACACAAGCTATGGTTATCTTAAAAAATAACGCATTTATTGACCCCCAAAGAATTGACTGTATGTCGAATAGGAATATTATT
Organism: Listronotus oregonensis; assembly: GCA_019359885.1. Lineage (NCBI taxonomy): Eukaryota > Metazoa > Arthropoda > Insecta > Coleoptera > Curculionidae > Listronotus > Listronotus oregonensis. Next base: position 1,144 of record JAHBCN010017642.1, read on the forward strand.
TTAAAAGGATTTTTTGAAAAGTCGCCTGTGGAAACAAAGTTATCTCGTTTCCATAACAGCAACAAGCCTCATTGTCAGCCATTGTTGGTCATTTTTGACAAGTTATTTTAATTAGGAAGCGCAAAATGTTCTCGTTAAGCGAAAAAGGAAAATGTGTTATTATGTTTGCCGAAACCAAATCAGTAAAAGAAACCCAGCGAAGATTTAGAAACATGTTTAATAAAGCTCCACCCACAAAAAATTCAATTAAAATCTGGTACAGAAAATTCTGGAGTACAGGATCTTTAGCCCGTAAAAAGAAATTAGTAAACAATGAGAATTTGCTAAATAAAACATTACAAATTCTGGAGATAACTCAGGAAGATCCAACAAGAAAAATCTCAAGTTTAGTCCATATTCCTAAAACTATAGTACAAGAAATCATGAAAAAAGAACTTAAATTAAAGCCATACAAAATTCAAATGTTACAAGAAATAAAAGAAACTGATTTTCCACAAAGGGTGGAATTTTGCCAGAGAATTCAAAATTTAGTAAGGAACAATATACATTTTTTGGATAGACTAATAATGTCAGACGAAGCCACATTTCACCTCAATGGAAAAGTAAATAAGCATAACTGCAGGTTTTGGGCAACAGAAAATCCTCGACAATATAACGAACACGTTAGAGATTCGCCAAAGTCACAGTCTGGTGTGGTATGTCAAAGCAAAAATTTATGGGCCATTTTTTTTCATGAACCAACTGTAACCTCTTGGACTTACGTTGATATGCTGGAAATATTTTTATCCCCAATTGCAAGAAGAAAATCTATTGAATTTCGTCTATTTTCAACAAGATGGGGCTACACCACATTATGCTAACATTACCAAGGATTCACTGACCAGCGTTTTTGGGAAAACCCGGGGGATTGGAAGAGGAGGCCCTATTTCCTGGCCACCTCGTTCACCAGATTTGACTGTTCCAGATTTTTTTCTGTGGGGATATGTGAAAGAGAGGTGTTAAAGTCCACTTCCCCAAAATTTAGAGCAATTAAAAATTAATATCCGAAACATAATAGAAAATATTCCTGAAGAATTTTTAGTCAATAGTTTTAATAAGTTTTTTCGAATTTAAATAAGTGCGTCGAAGTCGGCGGAAGGCATTTTCAACATTTACAGAAGTTTTTTAAAAAGTAATGTAACCTTATTGTAACTATTATTTTGTGAATAACCTAAACCTTTGGGATCCTTTTTTTTGTAACATATGAAGCAAATTTTAATTGTTAAATAATATTGTTGGTCGACATGCAGTCAATTTTTCGAAGGTCAATAAATACGTTGTTTTTTGAGATAACCATAGCTTGTGTTACATTTTTTAAAGGGGAAAGATTAAATTTTGAAAATATAGAATCATATACCGGGTGTTCCATTTAAATAACATAGTTGTCCTATAATGGAAAATCGGCCATTTTGTTTTGAGCTAATGGAATGTCACAATAAAAACGTGAAGATACGAGAATAAACTTTAAAGAAATATAAGTGCATCTGCAAAAACCGCATCTTGATACCTTATTTGTTCCAAAGTTATTCTCGATTAAAATGGGTCAAAATATGGCCGGCCACCCTGCATTTTACTTTTGACGCATTAAAGAATATAAGTAAATAAATATTCAATAATTTGATTTTCACAGAGTAAATTCAATTTAAAAGGCTTACATTTTTTTTTTTTTTGCTTGAAATTTTTATAAAATAATTTTTTCCTTAAAAACTTTTTTTTCTTAATGTTTAATGAAAATTTGAAAATTTTAATTTTTCGATTGTTTATAATTTTTAAAAAATTTACAAATTAATTTTAATTTTGAGCTGTCAAATATTTTTATTCTCAAAGTTCATCAAAAATATAATAATAAAAATAATTAAAAATGTTAATTTTTTAATTAATTTTTATTTAATCTACAAATGGATATTTTTGAAAAAACCTTTTTTTTTAAATTACTTGTTTTTATATGTAGAATATGAACAAAATACTAAACTTGAATTGAATGACATTCATGACATTGAATTGACGAAAAACTTGAAAAATACCCATTTTTTATCTTTCAAGTAAAAATTAACAGCAAAACATTTTTTTTTCTTAAGAGATCCTTAAATCCGCCGTAAAATAGAGCAAAATAATAAAAAAAAAAACATGTCAATATCTCTATTTTTCGATTTTTTTATGGCCAAAAATTCCAAACAATTACCAGATTTTGAATTAAAAAAAAATTCTTTCGCCTACAACATTTTTTACCTTTTTTAACTCAAGATCTCTCCAATTTATGCTGCCGAAAAAGGGATGGGCCATTATTTGCTTTGCATCGTCGGGACCACCGCCTAACCTATAAACAATATACAGGGCGGTTCGATAATGATCATAAAATGAAATGAAATGAAAAGTCTATATTTGTCCAGAAATCATTACAATTTCACAATAATAATGCCCATTGGGCGTAGGACATGTCATAAATAAAATTACTTAAAACTAGTAGATATAATATACAAAGAAATAAAAAATATTAATAAAAAGAAAACATAAAGATTGAGCTGACCACACCGTAACACATTAAAATATAATTAAAAATTACACATTAAGATAAAATTTGAAATACACATTAAAGTAGCAGATCTAACACAAAGATAATGCTATAATGCTAAAAGGAGGCATCAGTTTACATTCATCTACAAGCTAAAAAACACATTAAAAATCATTAAAAGTCAAACATAGGTTTGATGTTTACATAGAAAATCTTGCGGCTCTATATTGTCTTTCAGAAACTCATCCACGGTGTAATAAGCCTTCGAAATCAGTAGCCATTTCAAATGTCTTTTTAAAAATTTTACGTTTTCGTTTCTGATATTTACAGGGATCTTGTTGTAGATTTTTATTATTGATGAATGAACATTCTTTTGTATATAAGACAACTCTTATTTTCCCTAACAAAGATGACTGCTTCATATATATAAGTACAGACAAGGGTAAGAATTTTTGATTCAATAAATTTTGGTTTGCAAGTTTCAACAGATTTTAAGCTGAAAATACTCCTTATGCAACTTTTTTGAAGCAAAAAGATTCTGTTTGCCTCCGCCCCCCTCGCCCAGAAAATGATGCACTATCTCAACCGTGAATGTACAGGGTGTCCAGTTTTCGTGTGTTTTCATATACCAGCTCCCTTACTATAAAAGATAGAAAGATGGGGTTTGCGGCTTACTGTCCTATTTTTTTATGAAACTTTCATTGCCGCAAACGAAATTTTCATAGCCCCCTTAGTTTCTGACATACAGGGCGATTTTGAAAATTTGTCATTTTTGACGGTCCCCTGTATCTCGATTATTTGGTAACTTTTCAATAAAGTGAAAATGGATTGTTATAGAGTTTTTACGTAGAATTCAGTGGCGTAGGTAGTTTTTTCTAAAAAGTTTTGTTTTTGAGTTACGACCCAAACTTATGTTTTTTTAAATGGGACACCCTATATATTATTTTTTTATCTTATTCCCCCTTTCACAGGCCTTTCAAAAATATATAATAGTCCATATTTACTTCTTTTAAAAAAGGAAAATTTTAACATTTTTTGTAAAATTTATCATTTTCCGATGGTCAATCACGGATAGCCATGACAAAAACAAAATTCTGTAAATGCGCCATTATGAATTGTAATTGTTGTCAAATATTACTGTTATTTGTATGATTTGGGTTTTTGTTATGTGGGAGTTTACTTTATTATTTATGTGAAAAATTGTTCCACATGGCACAAAATAATAGATATGAGAATTATGAAAAACACGATATGTATGTTTGTTTTATCCAAGCTAATGAAGACGCCAACGCAGCCTCGGAGCTTTATTTTAATCGGTAAGGTTTAATAGTATATTATATACCTATAGGTTAAGAAGTAGCCTTCTCAACAATGATATATTATAGGATGTTTTTTTATTATAATGTGAGCATATCTGATGATTTGAATAGATTTTGACATTGCTAATATTCAGCATTAACAAAAAAAAAATTGATATGTAACATTAATATTCATAATAAATATAAAAGTTTTAATCATTATTATTATCTAGCTTTTTGTTACATATCTAATTATTTCGTAGGTATCCAGAAAGACATCAACCTGATAAAAGAATATTTCATAAAATCAAAGCCAATCTCATTGAACACGGATCTTTTAAAAAACTAAGGCCTAATTTTTACAACAAGGAAAACAAGGAAGAAAATGAAATAAATGTTTTGGCTTCTGTCGCGGTACAACCATCCATATCATGCAGAAAAATATATGATAAGGTTGGGGTTAAAAAATCAAAACTCAGTTAATACTAAAAAAACATAAGTTTAGACCATACAAATACCATCTCGTCCAGCATTTGCATCCCGGTGATGCAGAACGTAGGGTAGTTTTTTGCAATTGGTACCTACAAATGTTGCAGGAAAATGCAAATTTTGAAAGAAAGGTGGTGTGGTCAGACGAGACTTATTTTACCAGTTCTGGTATTCTAAACCGAAACAACTCAAGGTACTGGTCCCAAACGAACCAATATGTAATATTTCCTCGATAACGTCAAGGTCGGTTTGGATTTAGCGTGTCATGCTTCATTTTTGGCACTAAAATTAAGTTTTTTATCTATGAAGGAACGCTAACCGGAAATAGACACCTAGAAATAATGCGAGATGCACTAATGGAAATATTGAGGATGTTCCTTTGGCCGATTTAAATAATATTTATTACCAGCAAGATGGCGCTCCGAGTCACAATGCTCAAATAGTGAGAGAATATTTAGAAACAACATTTCCAGATAAATGGATTGGTACGAATGGACCTGTCAGGTGGCCCCCAAGATCCCCAGATCTTTCTGTGTTGGATTTTTTTATGGGGGTATATGACAAATCAGATATATATGAGACAATACCACAATATTGATCAACTTCGAGAAGCTACACATCAAGCGTTTAGGCTTTTGCAGGGTAGGCCAATTACTTTATTAAATGGATTGCGAAAAATTGAAAAAGTATGTCGAAAGTGTTTGGAACACAAAGGAGCCCAATTCGAGCAATTTTTGTAATTTAAATAAATAAAAATAAATTACTATGTTATTTTCTTTTATTAGTGCTTAGTTATTATGTATTAATATAGAGTTGTTATAATAAAAATGACGTTGTTAATTTTGTTTTGATTTGCGGGCATAGCCTTCTATACGAAAAATGATAAATTTTACAAAAAATGTTAAAATTTTCCTTTTTTAAAAGAAATAAATATGGACTATTATATATTTTTGAAAAGCCTGTGAAAGGGGAATAAGATAAAAAAATAATATATAGGGTGTCCCATTTAAAAAAAAAACATAAGTTTGGTTTCGTAACTCAAAAGCAAAACTTTTTAGAAAAAAACTACCTACGCCACTAAATTCTACGTAAAAACCTCTATAACAATCCATTTTCACTTTATTGAAAAGTTACCAAATAATCGAGATACAGGGCACGGTCAAAAATGACAAATTTTCAAAATCGCCCTGTATGTCAGAAACTAAGGGGGCTATGAAAATTTCGTTTGCGGCAATGAAAGTTTCATAAAAAAAATAGGACAGTAAGCCGCAAACCCCATCTTTCTATCTTTTATAGTAAGGGAGCTGGTATATGAAAACACACGAAAACTGGACACCCTGTGCATATGCATGATATGCCATAATAGCAGTATCGGTGTTTATGTTTAACGAGAGAACTTTTAGTGCATAACAGTACCCTGCAATCTTACCAGCCAAAGCGTTGGTGTGATGTCTCCAATCCAATCTATGATCCACCTCAATTCCCAAAAATGTAGCTGAAACAACTGTTTTTAGTGATTTTTCTCCGTTTTGAAAAATAGTTTCTGTTGGGTTCATTTGGTAGTTAAATTTAATTATTTTTGTTTTTTCAACATTCAACAGGAGATTGTTTGTGGAGAACCCACTCTCGAGGGCACTTAGTGCACCCAGGATTTCCTCAGACTCAGACTCATCTTTCTCGAGTGAGAAACTAACTGATGTGCCATCGGCAAATTGAATGGTGTTTGGTACTACCGAAGATAATTCATTTGTGTAGATGATATAAAGTAGAGGTCCCAGGACAGAGCCCTGTGGAACTCCTCTCAGTACAGTTTCAGGTTTAGAGAACAAAAGAGTTCCATTTGTTGCCTTTGAGATAACAATTTGCTTACGATCTCTGAGATATGACCCAATCAACCTAATTGCAATGCCTCTAATACCATATTTCTCCAATTTTAATAAGAGAGCTCTATGATCCACACTGTCGAAAGCTTTTGATAAATCCAGATACATAGCAATAGTGGATTTTCCAGAGTTTAATGACTCGAGTATTTTCGTAAGAGCCTGAAAGATTGCTCTAATAGTGGATTTTTTGTGTTGAAACGCATTCTGGGTATCTGAAAGCAAGCTCTCTTTTTCCATAAACAAGATCATCCGTTCGTTGATTACCTTTTCAAAAATTTTACTAAAATTACTTAAGAGAGCTATTGGTCTGTAATTTTTTACAAGATTTTTTCACCTTTTTTATAAATTGGTTTTATAAGTGCAGTTTTTAATTGTATCGGGAAGGAACCGGTGCTAAGCAATGTGAGCTAAGGGAACTGCAATTTCGTCTGACACACACTTAATAATAGAGACTGGTATCTGATCTTGTCCTACCGATTTTTTGTTCTTTAGATTTTTTATAATGGACTTTATTTCATAGCAGTCAACTGGATGCAAATAACAGATTTTTTGATGATTTCTTATATTATCTGAAACGGTATTGTAGTCTACATTTAGAGTTGGACAGGCATTTAAATAAAAGTTATTTATATGATTTCATATAATATAAATAATTATAAAATTCATTGATCATATAGTATTTTATAAGAGATAAAGCTTACCTCCTGGTCGGATCCTTGATGAGCAATCCCGAGAGTAAATCCTTAGCTTCGGCGCTTAAATTTCGAGGGAATTTCACGTCAGACATTAAAATCAGCGTGAACAAAACGTCATGATCTCTGTTGTAGAACGGCAGTCGACCGCACATCTGAAAATTTTCGTATGATACAAAAAAAATCGTGCAGTTAATTAAAAATATGCATTTACCATTTCGTACATGACGACTCCGATGCCCCACCAATCAACTGCTCGACCGTAGTCGTTATCTTCTAGAACTTCTGGAGCCAAGTATTCAGGAGTTCCTGATAATGCAGAAAAAATTATCAGATTCTACCCAAAACCTTTTAAATAATTAAAAATCTAGCAAGTCTGCAAAAAGTAGTTGATCTAACCCATAATTAGATATTTTTTTTTACTTTGACGCTGTTTTTTGTTTACCACATGAATAAAATCCACTTTAAATACAATAAATCTTACCGCAGAAAGTTTTAGTTGTCCTTCCATATGTAATATCTTCTTTGCACAGACCAAAATCTGTTATTTTTATATGCCCATCCTTATCTAATAGGAGGTTTTCTAGTTTTAAGTCTCTATAAAAAAATATTAAATTATGATTATATAAAACAGCTTCAAGTCACCTAAATTTTATTTACATAATTATAATATGGCTTCAGGTCACTTAAGATATAAAATTACTTCAAAATAATTTATATTCTTATAAAATGGCTTCAAAATCACTTGAGTGTAAGACAGTTTTGAGTCAGTAAAGCTAAACTTAGATACTTATAAAGTGGCTTCAAGTCACTAAAGCTGGATTTAAAATTTTATTGACGAAGACTTTAAATCACTTGATGTTGATTTTACTGCCTATAGAACAACTAAATCTCTTAATTTTAATCTGGATGATTATATATCTGCAGCAATATCACTCTAGCTAACCTTATATGCTTATAAGAGGACTTTAAGTCCCTTAGCTAGATTTATTTATTTATTTAAATGACTTTAATCACTTAAATGCTTATAAAATAGCTTTAAGTCACTTTAACTAGATTGAGAATTTTATATAAAACGGCTTAAGGTTGATTTTACTGCCTATAGAACAACTGAATCTTTTTTATGTTTAATCTAGTTAATTATAAATCTGCAGCAAAACCACTCTAGCTAAACTTGAATGATTATAAGATTGCTTCAAGTCCCTTAGCTAGTTTTATTAGTTTATAATAGGTCTTTTAGTCACTTGAGGTACACTTAGATGATTATAAAATGGCTTTAAGTAACTTTAACTAAATACAGAATTAAAAAAACAGCTTTAAATCACTTAAAGTTGATTTTAAGCGCTAAAATGACTTAATCAGTTAAGTTTGATGTAAATCTTTTAAACACTGCATCAAAATCACTCCAGCCAAAGCTATATGTCTATAAAAGTTCTTCAAGTCCCTCAGCTAATTTATTTAATGACTTTAAGTCAGTTAAGGTACACTTATATGCTTATGAAATATCTCGTCACTTAAGCTAAACTTAGATGCTTTTAAAGCAGCTTTGAGTTCCTTAAGCTAGATTTAGGTTTTTATATAAATCAGTTTAAATCACCAAAGGTTGATGTTATAGCTTACAGAACCACTTAAATCTTTAACACTAACAAAATCACTCCAGCTAAACCTAATGCCTATAAAAGGACTTTAAGTCCCTTTGCTAGATTTATTTGTTTATAAAATGACTTCAGGTCACTTATGATATACTTAGAAGCTTATAAAATTAATTCACTTAAAACAGATTTAGATTTTTATATAAAACAGTTTAAAATTACTTAAGGTTAATTTTATTGTCTAGATTGTCTAATCACTTAAGTTTCATACATATGTTGATAGAACTGCAACCAAATCACTCTAGCTAAACCTGGATGCTTATAAAATAGCTTCAAGTCCTTAGCCTAAATTTAGTCGTTAATAAAATGACTTTAGGTTACTTAAAATAGACTTAAGTACTTTAAAAATGGCTTCAACTTGTTTAAGCTAAATTAAGTTGTTTGAAAATTACTTTAAGTTACTTAAGCTAATCTCAGATGCTTATAATAAAAAGCTAGGTCTCTTAAGCTAGCTAACTGACTTTAAGCTATGTCAAGATGCTTATAAAAGGGCTTTAAATCAATTACAATGAATTTAATGGTCTTTAAATTTTTTACCTGTATATAATACCCTGCGAATGCAAGTAGGCCAAAGCAGAAATTATTTCCGCACCATAAAACTTTGTTCTGTCCTCGGAAAAGACCTTCTCTCTTGACAAATGGAAAAACAATTCACCTCCATTTACATATTCCATGACGAAACATAATCTGTCATTTGTTTGAAATGAATATTTTAGTGACTAAAAAATCAAAAGGAAATAAGTAGATGTAATTACCAAAAAAAATTGTTAATAATATGTAAAATAGTGAAGGCATTGAAAGCATGAATACTGACTGTTAAAAACGGATGATTCGTTGTTCTAAGCACTCTATTTTCAGTCTGTGTATGTGCAACTTCATCCTTCTGAATGATCACTTCTTTCTTTAAAATTTTAATAGCGTAAAGTCTACTTGTGGCCTTCTCTCTACAGAGAATTACTTTTCCAAAAGTACCTTTGCCCAAAACTTTAAGGAACTCAAAACACTCCAAAGTCACTTTTCGTTTGCCGGTCGATGAAATTGAAGTACCTGAAAATTAGTTATAATTCTTTTTATGTTAAAAAGATAATTATGCTATAGGTTGTTCTGTAGATTCTTTAAAATTTTATAATATATTGACTTGTTCACCAGTTCCAGTCTGGCTTAGATGGTTTAGCTAGTTTTGTCTTATTATTTTATTTTAAAAATTTATCCTACAAGAAGAAAGAATTTACTGTTGTTCCAATTTTAGCTGGATTTAACATATATTGTTTCAATAATTTGGGGTAAAAATGTCGTTTAAAACCAGGATTAAGCCTGTCAAGTGTCATTAGAAAGTCGCTTTTAATGTCATTTGGAGAAAAAAACTACTGTCCCACTGTTTTCTTTAGGTTTCAAAATAAATAATCTCTTCTGAGCCTGAAAATTTAGAACTAAAAATTACCTTGAAGGAAACACTTTTCCCACAAATCAACCACCATATCTGGATTTGCAGAGTTCATTTCTACATCCTCAATGTCAGTTGACAACCTTTCAGAGACAGATTTTATAGCTGCTACCCATTTTTCTCTAAAAGAAAAAATTGGATTCTAATTTTCTATTAAATTTTTTATTTTTATTTTAATCTTTTTTACTCGTTATTGTAATCGTGTTTATAAACCCACTTGTAATGTAAATAATAACAGAATATTATCTAAACCATAATTTGTTACCTATCATCTGCGGTGTCAACATGAAACATTCTTTCAATAACTGTTGTCCATTGCAGCCCTCTTATAATAAAAGTATAGGGCTTCGGTCTATCCGTTGACATAATTTGACACCCTTTAACTGTAAAATTATTTAGGGGATCACTGTAATAATCATCTGGTTTAACCTTAAATCCTGTGAGGGCGCCATTATCGAACAAGACGAAATATCTACAATAAAATAAATATATATAGTCTATTTGTTAAACATGTAGCTTATAACAAGAAGAAAGGCATTAACAACATACCTTGGCCTCCAATTTTTAATGTGTTCTCCACGCTTGTAGAGCCAACCTTCTTTCACAATACGAGCTTTGGGAACAGACCCTGCAGGCCCCACATCAGCCAATGGATTATTCATTTTTCAGGCTAAGAAAAATAAGTTTTTAAAAATTAAGTAGTTAAAAATTTTCCTATATAAGACAAAAATCAAAATATTTTAATAATAATTACTTATTAATCATTTTTATTCTAAAAATATTATATCAACAAACTGGACCTTGTATATAAAAAATCTCTGAAAAAATTCTTACCTAATTGCCTAATATATACAAGGTGCCCCTCAGGAATCTGGATTTAGATATCATTATTAATCTATATGTCAGTATGATCAACTTATCAGAACATATTATATATATTACATTATATATTCTAAAAGAAAAAATTGATATTAATTATTATTAAATATATTATTATTTATTATTTTAATCTTTTATCTTATTTAAGTCGTGTTTATAAACCCATTGAAGTAAATATATAAAGAATATTATCAAACTAATTTGTTACCTATCATTGCGATGTAAATAAAATTCTTTCAATAACTGTTGTCCATTAGCCCTCTTTAATAAAAATATAGCATCTTATTATAATAATTTAACCCTATAATGTATAATATATTTAGGGATATTAATAATATTGTTTATACTATAAATCTGTGACGTCATTATCAACAAACGTAATATCTAAATAAAATTAAATATATATATTATTTTATAAACATAGTAGTTATAACATATGAAAAAGCATTAACAACATACTTGGCCAAAATTTCACGCTTGTAGAAACCTTTTCCGAAGAGCTATATGGAACAGATCCTGCAGGCAACTCAGCCAAGGATTATTCATTTTTCAGGTAAGAATGTGTTTAGAAATTTAAGTATTAAAAATTTTCTATATAAACAAAAATCAAAATATTTTATATCAATTTATTAATCATTTTTATTTAAATTATATAAAACGACCTTTATATAATCTTAAAAATTTTACCAATTTTAATATCATACAACCAACTCAGGAACGTTGCTTTATGGTAATATATGAATACCTATACAATGAAACTTAAACTTTGAAGGATATAAAGTCTTGCAACTCAGCAAAAATATTTTCAGGTTGGTAGCAATTTTGGTTATGCCAAAAGTAGGTCTCAACTTATGTCTGCAGGCTCTAAAACAATAATCATTTTTGCTACAGAAAAGCCTTAAATATTTAATTTAAGTTAGTTTTCTTGTTGAAAACGACCTACTTTAACATATTTTTTACAATAATTTAGTAACTATTAATACAGGGTGTTCACAAAACAGGATTGAAAATGAAATTAAGAAAACTGCCAATAATCTTCTTTTTTTTTTAACAAAAACCTACAAAATTTGGATAATTTCATCTTAATAAGCATTAAAAATTTGGGCAGGTTTCTGTGTAGTTGTCTATTCTGATTTTTTTTGTGTTCAATATATTGCCAATTTAATATTTTTATATGGTGATTTTGTTGTGGATTTCCACTTCCGGTATACTCAGAGATAAAGATTTCTAAACTTCAAGTCAGCACCAAAATCGCCATTTGAAAATATTAAACTGGCAATATATCAAAACAAAAAATTCAGAAAAGACAACCTTACACAAAAATTAATTATTATTTTAGGCCCTGCACAGGTCATTTTAGATGTAAAAACGCTTTGACTCAGGTAAAGGATATGATAAATGAAATTTGCCTGAAATCTTAGGTAGAATCTAAAAATGTAATAATATATAGGGTGTTTCATGAAAAAAAAGCAAGTTGACAATAACTCCTACTTTTGGTATAACCAGAAATGCCACCAACTTAAAAATATTTTAGGCAAGCCCTATCGATGTTAGTATACCCTAAAATTTTCTAAATTTTCCTATACCTAAAGTCCAAAATTTCTGTCAGTGACTCATTTAATACCGGCCACCCAACCGACGAAGCGGCTAAATAAAAATCTAACACTAGCAAATGATTTTTAAGCCTATGAGATACTTTTCCGCTTCAATAACAGTGAACCGGCCAAAAGTTTCATCGCCACGTTGTCATAATTAGCAAAAATAAGTTACCAGCCAGCGATCGCACTTAAAATAGCACGCCAATATGTATTAAAATCATTGTTATCGAGAAGACAATAAAAGTGGCAACACACATTCCTTAGTTTACAAACTTAAAGAGACTTGAAAATAAGCGTATCGACAGGGTTTTTTTGTGCTGTTCGATGATTTTATTTAGTTATTATTGATTATGGACAGATTTTGTAAGTTTAAATTTTAATTGCTATACAGGGTATTTTCTAAATATTATAAATTTCTAGTAATAGTAGTATATAGATATTGTTTTGTGCCAATTTTATTATAGTTTATCTTATTTAGTGTATATAATTATATATAAAGATTTACTGTTGTTAAGTGCTTTTAATTCAGTAAACTATGAATATTAACCAACCTTTAACTAGTTATCCGCATACAAAAAAACTCAGTTAACGTTAAAAGAACGAATAATGGTTAAAAATGTTTACCATGGGATTCGGGAACGAAATCCAAAACTAACCACTTTGGATGCTGCAGAGATATGTGCAACTTTAACAAAAGTTTTTTCGCGTACGGTATTCAGAGTTTTAAAAGGCAAATAAACAATATTAGTAATTATTCGGATACTGGAAAATGCGATTTTTTGCACACTCTCTACTTTCCTATTGTTAAACATGAATCAGAATCTGTTTTTTTGGCCGCCTCTTATAGTAATTCAAAAATATAATAATTAAATTGTTTAATTCCATTTTAAGACATATTTTTTTAAATTCTGTCGTTTGCACGAAAACATATTTAAAAAACTCATACTATTTAAATATTTAAAAAAAATCACTCAAAAAGTACGGAAAAAAACCCTAATTTTCAATATAAAATAGGTAAAACGTTTACGTCCGAATTCAACTCGAAATTCTAAAAATGTTGACCCGAAATAGTTATTGGATTCTACAAGCTGATGATCTCAGGGCGTTCGTGTTCCTTATATAGTGGATATTTTCGATAAAGCAATGCGTAAAAATATCGTATTTAATATTGAATCTGCAAGATCAGTGGTGAATTGGCAAGTCGGTGTAACTTGGATTGTCTATCGTTCTTTTTTTACATCTTTTTTAATTTTTGTTAAAACAGAAATTTTATTCTTTTTTTCATGTAGCAAAATTAAATCGAGGAAGGTAAAATTAAAGTAAAAAATGTATTTTTTTTGCAAAAACGTTGAGAAATCGCCAAACAGCACTGTTCTTTGATCTTAGTGGGGCCTTTGACACGGTAAACCATGAGCTTTTGTTGCAGAAGCTTTATGTATTGGGGGTAAGGGGTGTCGCTCCTCACTGGGTAGCATCATATTTGGCTAATAGAGGGCAGGCAGTGGTGATAGACAAATGTAGGTCAGATGTCGGTGAGGTAAGGACAGGAGTTCCCCAGGGATCTATTCTTGGACCCTTACTATTTATAATATATATAATGTCATGCCTATGGGGTGCCCCTCTCCAAGTAAAGCAATTGTTTATGCTGATGATACAAACTTTCTCCTTTCTGAATACCATAAGAAAGCGACTGTTGAAAGGGCAAATCGATTGGTGGTTGAATTTGTTAATTGGTGTACAAATAATGGGTTGTTAGTTTTAAATACAAAGAAAACATTTTTTATGAATTTTTTTCCAAAAAACGAAACAATTGACCAAAGTTACTTAATTAAAGCAAATCATCAATCTATTGCTCAGGTTACCAATATAAAGTTTTTGGGAGTAACATTGGATCAAAAAATGACCTGGGAGAACCATATTAACGGTTTAACAACTAAACTGAATAAATCTTGCTTTGTGATTCGATACTTAAAGATGTCTGTTTCACCAAATGTGTTAAAATTGGCATATTACGGTTTAGTTCAGTCACATATATCATATGGTTTAATATTTTGGGGAAATTCAGCTTATGTAAATAGAGCCTTTGTTTTGGAGAAAAGGATAATTAGGTGTATGTTAGGTCTACCACCGGGTGCGCACTGCCGTCAAGCATTTATAAATTTAGGAATTTTTACTCTCCCGTCCCTCTATATACACCTGCTCATAATTTATGTGAGGTAGAATGAGGCTGAATTTCAAAGAAACTCTGATATACATACTTATAACACAAGAAATCAAAATCAGCTACATATTTTATATTCTCGTTTGAGTGTCGGTCAGAGTTCCCCTACATTTCAGGGAATTATTTTTTATAACAAGTTTCTGCAACTCTTCGGTAGTATTGAAAGCACTAAACTCCTAAAAAAACTTTTGCAGAATTTCTTAGTTGGACAAGCCTTTTATGATGTGAATGAGTACTTATCAATGTAAATTTTAAATAGTGATTTAGTGTTATTGTTAATATTTTGTGTCATTTTCTTCTCATACACATTTAAAAATTAAAACAAATATAAATCACCTATTTTGACCCAAAGAATTAAAAAAACTTTACCTGACAATAAAAGCATCAGATTTGGACACCGACCTAAGAATGAATAATATTTACAAACAATATTGTTTACAATAGATGACAAATAAACTATTTTTCTTTCTTTTATCAGTAAAACCTATTACCTACCAATTTCAAATATTATTGTTTACGTCTTGAACCAAGAAATTAAATTAATGAACACATCACATGCACTTTGTATCAAAAATATCACTGAAAAGAAGTAAATAAATACATGACTAAATAAAACAACAATTTAAATAAAAAATATTTGTAAACAAGTTTTTTTTTGTGCAGTACTTAATAAATTTGTAATAAAAATAAAAATTCCATGTAATTACCGTGTGGAATGTCCGTATTTGAAATAGAAATTACGGAATATTTAGATTGTTATTCATATTTCAGCTGATAAAATATTAAAATTAGGGGTTTGGTCTACTTATTGACAAAATGGATTTCTAGGAATTGGACCTTCAAAATTCGATAGGTGGGTAGATATATTATTTGTTTATGTTGCAGGCTAATGCATAAATAATTTGTTATTCTTTGTTGTTGTTCTTTAAGTAACATTCCACTTTTTACGCACTTTCCAATAGAAAAGTTAGGTTGGTTCACTATCATTCATTCATCAAGGAAATTCATAATTATTCGATTTTTCACGAACACTTCCGTCTAACGAAAGGTGAAAATTATTAATACTCACCCTAAGAAAGTTATTCAAGCATAATTTGGCTAAAATATTTAGAAATTAAAGAGTTTTGGCCTTCTAATCACACAGCAGAAAAACGAGAAACAAACAACTGGAAATAACCGATTTGCGTGTCTACAAGGACAAGATTGTTTTGACGCGGATATTTTTACGAAATTCCACTTTGTACCGTTGAAATCCGACACGATTTTCTTTGCGGAATCAACAAATTTTTCGCTTCTCTAGACGATTTCGGAGAGCTACAACTTTTTTTGCAGATTTTTGACGCGTGTCAAAATAAAGGGCTTGTTTTTCTTCCACAACGCTTAGACAGGATATACACCAAAATTTTGCACTTTAAGCTTGTTTCTACAACACTTTGAAAAACATACAAAAACGTATATATTACTTACGTTGTATTTACGTTAATAACTGTATTACATTTCATAGAAGAGTATTTAAAATATTTAAAAAATATTTTTTTAGAGAAAATGCAAACCAACAATTTTATTTTTAACTCCGTTTAATTAAAGGAAATAGTTAATTTATTTTCCAAACGGATAGATGTCGCGGTAAGAGTAGTTCTAGTTTTAAAACAAAGAGGGCAGTTAAAAAGGCAAATTTGGATAAGTTACTTGACCGGTGTTCTGTTGCTGAATTGTTAGTGCCATCATTTAAATATTAAAAAAGAAGAAATACATCAATAAACTTTTTGACGCGTATTAAATAAAAACAGGCCTGTTTTTCTTCCACACCGATTAGACGGAAGTCCACTGTTAGTCTAATATTATAAAATATACAAAAAGGTATACATTATTTACATTGTATTTCGGATAATAAACATAAAATTCTATAATGTATTTTATGTATATATATTTTTTATTGGAAAAAAATGTAAGCCAAAAATTTAGATAATTTACTGGATTGGTGCCCTGTTGCTACGTTTATATAGTAGCAAAGAAAATAATAGCTAATAGGCCTTTTCATCATGTGACAAGCGCAAGCGCAGTCGCCATGTTGAAATAGCGGCAATTCAAAAGTTTCGTACTGTTTTGATCGACAATGGCTGGGAATGCAGTATTATCTCCTCAATTAAATCATTTACTGGAAAAAATCGTTGATGGTGCTTCACTGATTTATAATTCAGTTG
>JAHBCN010017643.1:0-18022 GCA_019359885.1 Listronotus oregonensis
TTTTGCATTTTGATAAAAATTGATTTGCCCATCTATATTTTGCCGTTTCCGGAGTTCAGAAAATCTTAAAATAAACGCGAATCAAAAACTCATCATCTACTGAAACGCTTTTATTCACATCTTTTAAAAATAAATTTAGTTTTAAATGTATTTTTCCTTTTAATAAAGAAAAAAAATTCAAAAATCTGGGAAATTTCACACCAGTGACTCGCGGACTACAACAAACCCACTCTCAGTGAGGAATGTTATAAATTTTTTGCGACGACCGTTTTTGCAAAACATATTGGTGTTGCTTTAAAATAGTAGGGACCTTTTTTGAGTTTTTGAGTGATTTCTTTTTTTGTCTAAAAAAAAATTCTCCAATTCGGTATTTTGGCAGATATTGCCCACAAATGAAAACTGTACAGTTTAACAGTTTTGGAAACTTTCAGGTCTTCAGATACCGGACTAAACACATCCACACACCATCTGGGGGCCAAAAATAGAACGGGGAAAAGGAGCTGGAGTTACCCAAAACTCCAGGACGATGTCTCTGTATAACGGAGCTATTAAAAACAAACTCAGCCAGGGAAAACCTATAGCCTCCCCTTCTTGGTATAATTATTAAGGCGGAGGCGGGGATTGGGGCATACAGGCTGAAATGCAAGGCAACTGGTGCTCTGGGCCTCCCTAGGAACACCAGAATAACAGCAGTATCACAAACCCAATTTTTGAGATGAGCAGTAATAAATCCCAAAACGGATAAATAAAAAGCCATACAAAACCCAGCTTACCTGGGGCGGTAGGAGCGATCTTTTCGCCGGGTTTGGAATACCATGGCCCAAAGACTGACAATGGACCCGGCGAGGAATACTGGTATGCCCTAGGTTTAATGCTTATGTTTTCCTGGGGAAATATGCCACTTTTTTCCCAGGTGGAAATATATGCCATTGAACTTTGTCTAAAGAGAACTGGAGGAGGAAAAAGGGGCAGGGAAATTACTATCTTCTCTGATAGTCAAGCCCAAAAAGTTTTGGCATCTCAACAAGTCAACTCACGGTTGGTTTGGAACTGTCTGCAATCCTCCTAACCTGGCTAACCACAACAAAGTTACACTTTCCTGGGTCCGGGACACAGGGGAATACAGGGCAATGAAAATGCAGACTCCCCGGCCAGACGGCTCCGCAGCAATGTTTGTGGGTCCTGAATCTGTTTTGGAATACCAAAAGCCTCGGTTCGTGGCTAAAATGACTCGGTGGATTCAAACATAACATCAGTCATAGGGAAACCCAAATTCCAAGGCAAAATCACACTAAATCAATGTTGGACTCACCATCGAAAGCATTGACAAGTGAACTACAAAAAAATAAATAGGAATCAGATTAGAATAGTGACAGGATTAATAACCGGACACTGCACCCTAAGAAAACATATGCAACTATGGGCATCTATAGAAAAAGAACCCTTTTTGCAGACTATGTGACAAAGAGGAAGAGACAGCCTTTCACATCATATATGATGCCCTGCACTTACATACTGGAGAACAAATCAAAACCTCATGGTGGACACTAACCACCAGGAGGCTGCAGACCAGAAAAGAACAGTAAAAGGGCTACTACACCTGTCTAAGGTGTCAAACCCCTAACTGAAACAAATACACAAGAGATACAACAAGCCCTGTAGGCGCCGTGTCGAGGCGGACAAAACCTCAACTTGTGTATTTAGTTTATCAATCAATCAATCAATCAATCAAAAACACCAAAAAGGAATTTTATTTTAAAATGTCACTTATATACAACAATTAAATGTTTTTCTAACACTGAAGCTAGGCACAAAAAGCCCATGAGCAATATTTTTGTACTGATAATTTCAAAAGATAATTTGGAAAAAAAACTAAATTTTTTATAAAACATTTTTTTCATCTTTAAAAATATGGGCTCCAGATGCCACGTAAATATAATCAAAGACCCTGTACAACCTAAAAAAATGTAAATTTTTCAAATGTTTATTCTTATTATTTAAATTACTTGCCTACATACTTGGCGAAACATAGGTCACAAGTTGTGAATATAAGTAGAATTTTCAAATAACAAGTGTTTTATTTTATAACCTTTAGTGATAATGGAGTTTCACCAAGTAACTAAAATTGATTAGATTTGTATGTTTACATAATTATTTCAGGTCACTGTTTTTTGACTTAAATTCATTTTTAATGACCAACCAGGAAAATAGTTTGTTTATACTAATTTGTTTAACAACATAAATTTAAAAGCGGGTAATCAAAACATGGTATTTGGAAAATTTTAAAAGAGGCAACCAATTTTAAGTCTCATTTGAAGCTCATAAAACACGGTGTTTTGAAAAAAAAAACAAAACAAGACAACTCGAAATACTTTTATTGTCTTTAATATAGTGTCAAATTTCTTTGATATTTTTTTATGCCTAAAGCAAATTTCACACAATTAACAATGGTGATATATGAAAAAAAAAATCCCGTACTGGGTTTTGCTGCTGACGTCTTAAATTCTTGGAAAGGACATGGCACACTCCTTATGGATTTGAGTCACCGACAGATTTTTTGAAATTTTAGTATTTTATTTTGGAAGTCCAAATAAGCATTTTCTTTCATTGCGCCAGAGCTATACAGGGTGATACCATAAAAAAAAAAGCCAAAAATTTTAAAAATAATTATTTTATTAATTATAAAATACTGTCTGTTACTAAAGATAATATATATATCAGTTATTATTGTAACCTATAGGAATTTCGTAACTTTGGGAGTAACTCATTCATACATACGCGTTTCCCTCCAAAAAGTAATTTTTAGATACCGGTTGAACACAAATTGGCAGTTTTATTTTTTTTTAGTCATACTGAAACCGCTGTTGTAAAGATTTTTTTCACCAATCTACACTATAAACATACGGGGGATGTAAACAGATGATTCGAAAAGTGACTTAGTATTACGTATAATGTAATATAAAACAAACATGAATAAAAAATGCATAATATCTTACAGTAAAAGACCGATTACGGTTTTAATAACATAAACTAAATCCTCAGTTTAGCATTTTTACGGATTATCAACCAAAAAAATCCTAATTCTTAAAAATCCATTACCAAAATGGCTCATAACCTCAAATTTAAAGCTCTCTAGAAGCCATTTCCAACTTTTATCCCGATCACCCAATCATACGAAATCCACAACATACTCGTTCGATGCCATGAAAAGGAAAAAAAAATGGGCCCTTTTTATGGTGCTTTTGCCCGTTGAATCCATGGCAAGAAAAACAAGTCACTTAGCAAATGAATGCCTCACCAATTATATGTACTCTCTACTCCCAAAGGGGCCTCCTTCCACTTATAACCTCCACAACTAAAACATTAAACAACATGAATGGGATCTACTTGAAAATAACAACAAGCTTTACGAAACAATAACTACTTTACCCCCCTAAACTATATTTACTGAATGAAGAAAAGACAACAATAATTTATCAAAATAGGGTTGGGGACTTTGGCTAACACATTTTTATCTACTTTCGAGCAGAAGATCCTCCAACATGTAATCAATGTAAAAAAACACTCCCCCATCAAACACAATTTTTCATCTTGTGCAATTTAGCACCATTACGGAAAAAAACACAAAAAAATCCAATTGTTTAATAAAATTTAAAAACCAAAATTTTGCCCATCTGAAGGCGCCAAATGGTCTTTGATACCGACGCGCCTCATATATTCTTAAATTCTCTCTCTCTCCCTTAATCATTTCAAAACAAAATAACACTATGGTAATTTCCCACAGTAACAAGTTAGATACTTTTGTAGGGACATATTTTTATTAGTAACTCATAACAATGATGTATTAATTAGTATTATTTTTAAAAATCAAACTAAGGCCATTTTTTACTTATTAAAAACTTTAAAAATGTTTTAAAAAAATTATACTATTTATAAGAAACAGAGATGAAAAGAACATACAAAAGTCAAGAACTTGCGGCTCTTCAACTGCTCTATGTAGTCAAAAAAAGTTGTAAGTAAAACAGTTGTTGGATATTTAACAACCTGTTGATACCTAGCATATCCCAGGTACCATATTACACCCCCAACATAGGCACATACGCCAAGCGTTCTGGCACCCACTTTGCATGTGCAATAGGTACCCGAAATAGGACCACCGTTTTCTTGAAAATACTATCCTTAAAAGCTTACGTAAACCCTGAAAATATCTTTGCTCTTATTAAGCCAGGTTCAAATTGTTGAAAAATATATTCATTATTTGGTTCCCCCTCAGCGGTATCTTGAATATAAGCTGGAGAAAGCCCCCAAATAGGTACAAAATGTTTTAGAAATAACTAGCCCATAGCCAAAGGCACTGCATCAAAATAGCGCGTTTCAAAATGGCGCGTACCTAATAACGCTACTAAATAGCGCATGTACAAATTAGCGCTTTCAAAATAGCGCATGTACAAAATAGCGCGTTACAAAAAAACGCTTTTTCAAAAAAACGCATGTACAAAATAGCGCGTTTATGAAATAGCGCATAGTCGAAAGGGAAAGCAAAACGCGCTCTAATCAGCAAATGTAAAAAGGGTTTCATTAAATATGCTTTGGGGTTATTTTATAAAATTTTATGATTTAAAGTAAATTATTTAAGTAATAAATCTTCAGTGTTTTGGGGGTTTTAAGCAATTTTTATGAGGTTCCGGGAAGAGACTAAAAATGTGGGAATTACTATACTTGTATAAAATATCCTAGGTAAAAATTTTTCCGTGGTCAAACCAGTGTCATTTATCAAAATTTATTAAATTTTGAAGACAAAAAATTTATGATCAGTTGTCAGTTAAGTCTCTTACTCTGCAGCAAAAATGGAAACTTCGGAGACAAAGTCCCAAAGGGAAAAAGTATTTTGTTTGATGGATACCGTTATAGGCTAGACCGCGTTACAACAATATCCAGTCTTTGGCGATGTACGGAACCATTGTCAAAGGTCGCCTGAGGTGCGTAAGTGATGATAAACGCAACTAACATGCTTTGCAAGTAAAAGGAATAACAAAGGTTTTAAGAGGAAAAAAAGAAAGGGTTTAAAGTTAAGTTTAAAACCCCAAAATTTTTAACATGTACTTCAAATTTATCGGAAGAGGCGGCCGTTCTGAAACCAAAAACCTTTTTCTTTAAATTTTTGATACATCGAGAGAAAAAATCAGCATTTAATAAGTCTGCACTGATTGATCTATCAAACCTATTGAAGATATTAAAACGCTCAATCATGAAATTTTTATTTTATACGATTCCAAAGCAATCACAGACGAGGGTCGTTTACATTTTTGGTACAAGAAATAACATATCCTTGTTAATGGAATTTAAAAACTGGTGTGCCGATGGCACATTTGATGTCCTTTTTTCATTTACCCAGTTATTCACAATACATGCAATAATCGACAAAAAAGCATTCCACTGATCTTTGCACTATTACAAAACAAAACAACAAAAATCTATGAAAGTGTGTTGAGAAAGTTAATGAAATTGAGCCGACATTGGAACCAATCAATACTCATGGATTTTGAGGTAGCTGAAATCAATGCTTTTTCTAATATATTTCCAAAACCCAAAATTACAGGATTTTTTTTACCTTTCTCAGAGTTTATGGAGGAGAATTCAATTTTTTGGGATTAACTCAAATATATAAAAATTCAGAAGATTTCAGACTTAAATGTAAAATGCTACTAATTTTGTCTTTCGTTCAGAAAATGATGTCCAGTTTGCCATGGAAATAATCTCTGAAGAATTTCGAGAAGACATGAAGTCATTATTGCAATATTGGGAAAATAATTACGTTGGTAATCGAATTTTAAAAAGGACCCCCAAATTAAAAATTGATATGTGGAATCAATTGAAGCGACTATCCAGTGATGTACCACGAACCAATAACTCCTTAGAGGCTTGGCATAAAGCCTTCAAAATACCCCCTAGGAATTCACCATCCATCAGTTTCTACGTTGATTGAACAACTTAAAGGAACAAAGTTAAAGCGATTTATTTATTAATCATTATCGTTGCGGAATTAGAAAAAATATATGGCAAACAATAAATATGTGATTCTAACTAATAGACTGAAGAATTTGGTTAGCGATTATTCATTTAGAAATATTCAGCCGTTTCTCGCAGCAGTTGCACATAATTTATCTATGTGAAATTTTTTAAATTTTTGTGTTCGTTTAACTTGTTGTAATTTTTGTTTATGTATTTACTTAAAAATGTAGCAAAGTGAGTTTGTCGTGGTGTATAATACATTTTTGGTAAATTCCATATTACATTATTTTTTACTAAAAATTTAAATCCTGAAAAGAACTTGTTTAGATAAATATCAAATAATTAAACTTAATATGCTTAAATTAACTCGCATTTTTACTGATGCGCTATTTCTAAAGCGCTATTTTGTGCACGCGCTTTTATGAAACGCGCTGTTTTGTAATGCGCTATTTTGTACATGCGCTATTTTGTAACGCGCTAATTTGTACAGCGCTATTTAGTACGCGCTTTTTTTTGTAACCGCTATTTTGAAACCCCTTTTTTTGATACAACCCAAAGGCCAAAACACGAAATTCAATATTATTATTTTCCATATTTACCCATGCCCACCCTTGACGTAAGTTAAAAAAAAATATACCCCTTGTGCATTGAAAATGACTGCCTTTGTATTTTAAAAATGGAGCTCTTTGGCGCTTTTAGATATATAGTCGGATATGGGATATTTTGACTGCTCCGGGGTTGGGGGATTATATAACCGATTTGTAAAATTTTCTACATATCTTTGGTTGAAACTTTCCCTATTTCGAACTTCCTGCGCAAGCAAACCTTTATTTTGCTTTTTTTTTAATACTCTACTAACTAACTTCCGTATGACTGGAAAAAATAAAAAATAAAACCCCATAAAATTTTTTGGTTCACCCGGTTTTTAAAAATGATTTTTTTTGGAGGGAGACACTATATGTATAAATGAGTTACTGCCAAGTTACGAAATTCCTATAGGTTATAATAATAACTGACATAATATATTATATTTAGGTTTACTGGACTGTATATTTGATGGTTTATTAATAAATCGTGCACCCTGTAGGACATGACAGATAAAAACCCTGTACACGATAAAAAAATACCTTGTATTTTACCTAATTTTATCCATCTAGGGTATAAGACAGTATTTTGTAATAAATAAAATAAATATTTTTAAGAATTTTTGGCTTTATTTTATGGCATCACCCTGTATAGCTACAAGGTTGGCGCAATGAAAGAAAATGATTATTTGGACTTCCTAAATAAAATACTAAAATTTTAAAAAAATCTGTCGGTGACTCAAATCCATAAGAAGTGTGCCATGTCCTTTAACATCTTTATTAAATGAACATCTTTTCCATATCAAATTTTTTTTTTTTAATAATTAAACTACTTATATTAAAAGTTCTAACTATTTCCAGTCATTATAATTTACGAAATTTGAATCCTCCATTCTACCCTATTATAGACGAAAATAAAATGATTTATGGATCGCTTTTTTTAATAGGCCTGCTCTATTGTTTCACTTTTGAACGAAGTACTTTAATAATCTATTTGAACACTTCATATCGAACAAGGGCCCATCTTAATTCAATTAATTACGTTATTTACTCACATCCAATAACACTATCATAAATCATGCAGGTTTTCCCGGGGAACCCACACTGGAATAGAAAGCTGCTTCATTCACTCGGTTAAAAGGCTTTGGCAAAAAATGAGTCTGGGAAATTGTTGCCGCGTAACTTTTTGAAAGCCTTTAAAAAAGACGCTCAAAATTTAAAATTAAAGAAATCTTTGCTTATATTGATGTTTTCTTTACATAGCAAAGGGCAATATTAGACGAAAAAAATTTTAAAGCAGAAATATTATGAACAAAGTTTAACGAATTTAGAGTAAACTTTCGCCACTGGCGTTCTAGTCCAAAGAGTAAACATTACGAAGACCTTCGCTAAAAGTCTATTGTGTTTAAGTTGTTTTTATATTACGTTTCATACATTTCTTATTACTTTAAAAGTTTTACTTTTTAAAGTTATATGAAATGCAATACATATTTTATAAAGTAAGAAAAGTTTTTTCTTTAGCCCCTTTACACATTTCTTGACGTTTTGGTGTTTTTTAAAAAGCAAAAAACATTAAAACATTAAAAAAAAAAAGTTATGTGTGTGTGGCCCTGTGTGTATGTGTCTATAATAGGTTTTTGTCTTAACGATAAAAAGTCAAAAAAAAATTAAAGTAACAAATTTTGGGACCCTAATTGCGGTAAATCTAACTGTTAAGTTGGAAAGTGCACTGTCCTTTTAGGAAGTCAAATGTAAAAAAAATATAACAAAACCACACGGACACCGAATTAAGTTTTTGTAAAACATTGGTTGATGTGAATTTAGAAAGATTATAAAAGCCATAATATTTTTTTGCTCTGTCCATAAAATCTATAAAAATTTCTAAATTTTTGGGCGTAAAGTAATCTGAAAAATCAGAAACATAAAGTCGGGAAAGTTTGTTGTATATGCAAAAAAATGATGTTTTCTTAGAATAACAACCCTGCCAATCTTTTTAAATATCGACAAAGAAATTAAAAAAATGGCAGCCGAAAAGTAAGTTCGTCATCTGGTTAAAACAGGTCCAATATGGGGCTTTTCTATTAAATTACTGCAAGGTTACGCCTATTTTATAATGCTTTACAAAATAGATTTTTCTTCTGGCAATTCTGTAGGAATGGTAAAAAATATTTTTTACCTTTTCTATAGAATTTGTTTCTTGTTCTTTAATATGGTTTTGTCCTGATGTACAGAAATTGGCTTGAATAAGGTCTCAGTTTTAAAGGTTTGCTTGAGCCATGGCGGTGCGTTAATAAAGAATTTTTAAGATGTCAAAAATAAAAGAAAAATTTACTAAGAAAATATAACCGAACTAACTCCGAATTGGGGGTTGGGCGGGGGGTTAACCACCCACCCTCAAAAAAACCGCAATGCAACGAAATACGGACTTGAATATAGGAACCTGGAACGTCCTGAGTTGGTACAAGGCTGGAGCTTTTACTCATGCTATGCAGCAACTAGATAACGTAGGAATAGACATAACAGCTTTTCAAGAAGTAAGATGGGCAGATATTAGAAATCCAAAGATCAGGAAATCCACCGGTTTCTTTAGTGGTAGTAGCAATGGAGGCCACAGTTTTGGAACTGGTTTTGTGATCCAGCGAAGAAACAGTACAATAATTGCTAAATTATAAACCAATAAATGAAAGACTGTGTTACATTAGAATACAGGAGCAATGGTACAACATATCCATCATTTCGCCACGGACCAACAGAGGACAAAGACAAAGACATCTAAGACGATTTCTACGAAGCGCTGGAAAAGGACATAGAGAGCCCGCCAAAACCATGATATGTGTTTGGTATGCGGAGATTTTAATGCCAAAATAGGTAAAAAACGGAGTTTGTTTCCGACAATAGGCAAACACAGCCTCCATAATATATCCAGTGGTAATGATCAACGCTAATAGAAACTGCAGCAGCAATAACATGCTGATTAAGTATAGTTCCCGCCTAAGGACAACCCCAAGCAGACTTGGGTATCAAAGAACCACATCACCCGTAACCAGATCGATCATATCATTGTGAAGGCGGAACATGGGCAGCGGCATCATTGACGTAAGAAGCCTCAGAGGGGTAGATGAGGACACAGATCACTACCTGGTCAGTCAGGCGAGTGTCAAAACCAGAATATCAACACACAAATACAATAAATCTAAAATAAGCACGCACTGGAACATGGATGAATGTCAGAATCCGAAAAAAAACAGCAATATAAACAACAAATAGAAATATCCCTGAACTTTAAAGTAGAATTCAATGACATTAAACAGTTATAAAAGAAAACATCTGAAGTAATAATAAAGACCGCTGAAATGGCTTTCGGAAGAAGTAAGAGAAAGAGGGCAAAAACATGATATGACGAGAAATGCCGACAACAACTGGAAAAGAGACAATCGGTAAGACAGAGATGGATCCAATAACAAACGAATGAAAGTTGAAGGAAATACGATAAGTGCCAAAAAGAAACAAAAGAGTAATAAGAACAAAGAAAAGAATATACGAGCAAAGAAATATATGAAGCTATGGACAGTGAGATAAGAGGATATAGGGCCAAATCCACAAATGCTAAGAAATGACCAGGGCCAGTTGATAATCAGCGACGGAAAACTAATTAAAGAGTGGAGAAAATATTTTAGGAAGCTTTTAAACATAGCTCCAGATGATACACATGAAAAGGAAACATATATCACAGCAGGTTTCCCGATCGACGAACCTTTCTTCGAAGAAACTCAAAGAGCCATAAATAAGCTGAAGAATCATAAAACAGCGGATGAAATACCAGCTGAATTCATAAAATATGGGGGGAAGACTCTGCAACGCCAGCTACATAAATTAACAACGTGTATATGGCAAAATAAGCAGATTCCAACCAGAGGGAAGGCAAATATTCAAGTATCTGGGAGCAGTAACCACCGCAGATAATGATATCACGGAAGAAAAAAAGAGCAGGATACAATCGGCAAGCCGATGTCTGTTCGCACTGTATAATATGATAAGATCAAAAAGTTTTACAAGAGCATCAAAAGTGGAAATATATAAAACCATTGTCAGATCTATACTAACGGGTTTGAGACATGGACCATGACAAGAAGGAACGAAGAAAAACTCAGGCTATTTGAGCGTATGATATTGAGAAACATTTTCGAACCCTACCACAACACTATACCAAATGAATATAGAATTAAAACCAATGTAGATCGGGAGGGTATAAGGATGGAGATGTGGCACGAGAAATAAAAAGCCAGAGACTAAGATGGACAGGTCATGTGTATAGACTGCAGGATGAGAGACTGGTAAAGTTGAAAAAAATCTTGTTCAATCAGCCAAGATCCCCCCAGGGTTGTAGTGCTACCTGATGATGATGGTGATAAATTTAATTAATTCGGCATATGGTTTAGGATAAGG
The DNA here is from genome assembly GCA_019359885.1 of Listronotus oregonensis. Taxonomy (NCBI): domain Eukaryota; kingdom Metazoa; phylum Arthropoda; class Insecta; order Coleoptera; family Curculionidae; genus Listronotus; species Listronotus oregonensis. The sequence continues at coordinate 11,043 of JAHBCN010017643.1, forward strand.
TCCCAGTTCTTACAGATTGTGTGGTTCAAAGAACTATGCTAACAAAGTTTTTTAAGGCTTCTATTATAAAAAAAATCATTTTAAAATAACCGGACATCCAAATTAAACCCAATTAGTAGTAAATTTTTGGCTCTGCCAAATTGTATGAAGTATGAGAGTACGGAATAAAAAGTTTTTAAGGGACCAAATGTAACAAAATTATATTAAAATAACTCTTTGTGTCATATTTTTAAAGTCGTATATTAAAAAAAAATCACTAATTAAAAACACTAATTATTTCAAGTTGTCTCCAAATATGACAAAATCAAATCAAAAGAACAGGCTGAAAACGTGATATTTTTGACAGATGTCATTTTTGTCAAAAGCTTTTTTGATAAATTCCACTTTTGACAGATAGTCTTTTAGTAGATGCCATCTTTACAAATGTTATTTTGGGTAGATAATATTTTGACAGGTTTAATTTTAACAGATATTTTTTGTACAGACATAATAATAATTACCCCTGCTTCATTTTTTTATCGACTTATATTTGCTTAATTATTTAATTTTACACATATGAAGTTATTGCTCAAAAAAAGTAACAAAAAAGAGCCATGCTTACCAAAGTACATTTTGTTATTATCCCACAGAAAAAAATCGTTTGGCGAATGATCCGGAGACCTGGCTGGCCAAGATATTGCGTGGTTCGGGACTATGATGTCGTTATTAAATGCGTTGTTCAAGTATTCGCGCACAGCTCTGGTACTGTGTGCTGGGCAGCCATCCATTTGATACCAAATCTCTTGATTTTTCACGAGCAAGGTTGTTCAAAGCAAGCAAATTTGTTCCTCTAAAAGTTCCAGAAAGTACTCCGCATTCTGCCAAATTTCGGTCAAGGAAAAATGGTCCAAGGATATGGTGGCCGAAAATTCCCGCCAAAACATTAATTTTTTGTGGATATTAGTACTTGTCTCAACAAATCGATTTTGGTTTTCGTTACTCCAGTACCGGCAATTTTGAATGTTGGGTTCGTTGTTCAATGTAAAACTGCATTCGTCAGTAAAGCAAATATTTTATAAAAAACTGTCAGTGTTTGTCCTCTCCATCATCTCAAAGCAAAATTCTGTATGCCTATAATATTTTGCGTCTCTTAATTCGCAATTGTCTTTCGTACTTTGTAAGCGTGGTATTTACATCTTTTTAAAAGTCGAGATATTGTGGTGTGGTCTTGTCCAGTAATGTCCTCCAGTTGTCGTGCTAATGTTTCCTTAGGCCTCCTCTACACAAAGTATCACGTCTAAATCCCTCTCGTTTATTACAATTTGTCTCTGATTTCCACATCGATTTTCTTCACATTTGCAATTATTGATTACTGCGCCTGTAGTTACAAATTTTTTATCGTCCGTTCTATTGAATCTACTTGGTATTGGCCTATTGGGAAAATAGGCTGCAAACATGTCCGCTACTCTTCGATAACTATTTCCCTGATAAAGCCATTTTATAATGGTGATTTTTCTTGATTTGGGTAGTTCATTATTTAAAAATGATGTGACATTGATCTGACAACTTGAGAGTAAGAGGTTAAATAATTTTTCTGGTATTTTTATTATAAACTTCTAATAATACGGAGCGCGTAAGAAGATAGGAGATTCGTAACTTATTTTGGCATTTATCTCTTACTTTGGCGGACTGAGAAGAGCTGAAATTTGTACACTGGGCTGGCTTTTTTATTGCTCTTTTAAAAAATATAATAATATTTTCTTCTAAAATAATTAGGGGATCCAATATTGGACCACTTCAAAATTTACATCGGGATTTCCTATGTCCCACTCGACGAACAACACAGTATAATACAAATATAAAAGGTAATTAGACCTTAAAAATGTAATCAAAAATTTTGCGGAGTGGAAAGTTCGCAAAAAAATAGTATATTGTGCAACAAGTTTGAAAAGACTCTTTGCACACGAGTATCGCAGGATTTGTGCACGAGCCGTAGGCAGGTGCAAGTCATACAGTGTACACAGAATCAGTTTCAAACGTGTTGCACCACGATATACGACTGCAGAAAATAAGGATTTAATATGCGATTTTAGTATTTTTTCAAATGCTTTATCTTTTGACAGGACTGTGTGAAAATTTTTCATATGCCATGTGAAAAGTTTTCACACGCTTAATATCAAACGTAAATGACAAAATAAATCATATTGAAAGACAGAACCGTGTGCAAAAAAAACATATTTTCCTTGCACACATTATTATAAAATACAATTTTCAAAGCTTGTTTAGCGTGTACAAAACCCCATTTTCTAAAGCAGTCGTATAAAAAAGTTTTTTTTTTTGTTAATTATTTTTAAGTTGTTAATTTACATGTAGCTAATGTTTTTGGTTTTAAAATAGAAATCTTTTTTTTTTTTTTAATTTTGTATATTTTGTATTTGAAATCTTATTTAATTTTTAACTTAATTCAATACCCCTTCCCTTTACCTCCAAATCAATTTCTGGGGCGGTAATTCTTCTTTTTGCCTAGGATGGCGAAAGGCTAAAGCAGGCCCTGGTAACTTTTGTTTTGGAAAAAGTAAACAAATTGCTCTCAAAACTCAAAATCAAGAAATTATCTTGAAAATGTAACAAAATTATTTAAAATATTGGTTTTTGTGTTAACATAGGCAACATCGATTTAAATATAAACATTTATTGATATGACAGTTCTAAGATCCGATTGCACGGGTAACAAGATTGATTGCGACAGTTGCTGTATTCATTTGATAAAAAAAATATATTATCTCTTTCTATTAGATTGTATTATTTAATAATACGTTTTGCTTGTAAACTTGTTAACACAGCAGTGATTGAATCGAGCATCTAAAGTGAATGACATATCTGTCTCTCACTTCAAATAATAAACAAAAATAGTTTTCTGGCTTTAAAAATAATTTTTAACAATAAAGAATCATCGATTTATAAAAATATTAGTTATAGTGCAATGCCAAAACATTGAAAAAGTTAATATTTTCGGATGATGTTATTCAGTGTGTTTAATCAATGTTCCGGCGCAGTATGTAAAGCTTCCCCCTCCCCCCTTTGATTATATTATTAATCCCAAAAAAGGGTCTTTTTATTTTAATTCTATCCAAGAATTCGTTTATAAAACTTCTTTTTTGGGAGTTTTTGGGGATCTTTAAGCGCTCTCGATCTCCAAAACATCCTCAACCAGTAAAAAAACTTTATAATTAATACTTAATATACTATAAAACTTTTTTTTTTTTAGTAAAAAGATGAACAAAAACCTGATAGCCCTATTTATACATTATATCCATAATAACTGGATTTGTCTTTGGATTTTTTCATAGAATTGCCCCTACCACTAGACCCGGTTTCCCCCTCTTGGGAGTTATCTTTGGGCTACGGTTGCCAGGGTTTTATTTTCTTGCAAATTTTAACACAGATTTAAACAATGGTCCCCAAAAATCTAAATTAAAAACCAAAGTCGTTTTTAAACCGATTCCTTCCATGTGCTTTTTATGACTTAAGCAATATTTAAAAACTTTTGATTATTTTAGGATAAAATGTGACTAGAAATGAAATAGAAAGGGTTTTTTGTATGTATTTAAAATCATAATCATAAAAAGATGAAAAACCAGATTTTCTTTTAAACTACAAATTCTTTTTGTTTAATCATGAAAAAAGAGTTGATAAAAAAAAATGATTTTTCTTTTTTAAACAAAAATCGATGACTTTTTTAAATCATGATTTTTTTTTTAATTTTCCACTCTTTCAAATATTATTTTTACATATTTCTAACTGCTGATATTTTGTTTTCTAAGTAAAAAATATTTTTGGAAAAATATACAATCGGCACCATAAAATTTTCATGCAAAATTTTTTTGCGTAGTTTTTGCATGTATGCGCCTTTGTCGAAACTTGTATTGCGTGACTTTTCACTACAGTGTTTAAAACTGGGTAAAATCGGGACCTGGCTGAAAATATTGCTACCTGGGCAAAACCAACAACATGGTATTTCAGCGACAATTTTTTGACATTGTCAAACTGATATGTTTCATTCATAATTTTTGAATTATCGGCAAAAAATGAGTTCAAACAATGAAAACAGATTTGAAAGTAATTTATTTATTGAGATCGAAAAAGCAATTCATAACATGATTCCTTATAACACGGCGAAATCTAAAAAATCTGCTTGGGAACAATTTTCCCAATTTCTTGAGGAAAGAAATTACAATTTGGAAAAAAATACTTCGCCAGAAGATTTGGCGAAAATTTTAGAAGATTATGGGTATAACATGAAGAAAAGAAATGGAGAGGACTACAAAGAGTCTAGTATAAAATCCTTGTGGAATACAGTGGCACAGATGGTGCAAGAAAAATATTTCAAAAATTTGGCAAAAAAGTGGATCCATTTCAGGACATAATATTTAAATCAGCTCGATTGGCACGAGATGCAAATCGTCGGCAACTTCAGGCAAGGCCTGAAAAAGGAAAGGGAGTTCAAAAGCATTTACCACTACATATTTTTTGGGAAATGGTCAAATGTTACAACGAGGACAATCCAGACGGATTAAAAAAAATATTTTTCCACATTTGCTCCTTCGAACTTGCCTAGCTTGGCAACGAAGCCGTTAATTGTAAAATTCAGTATTTTCAAAAAGAACTGGACCTCAAGGGTAGGTAACTAAATAATTGTTATATTTATTTTGTTTGCTTAAAGATTAATTTTTTAGGCAACTTCTCTGGAAGGGTTGAATATAATCCCATATTTTCGAAAACTTCCCAAGGAGGCTCTAAAAGTTTGACAAATAGTAAATGGCTAGTAAGAAACAGAACCAATGAAAACCTGTGTCCAGTCAGATTATATTTGAAATTAATGGAAAAAGAACAACTTATTCTCCTTGATCACAGAGCGATTGTTTTTAACTATACATCCCAACTGGAAAAAAGGAGTATGGTACAAAAACATGCCTTTGGGCTTAAATACCCTATCAAAGTGGACAAAACAATCTGCTGAAAAATTGGCTTAGATACAAAAAAATTTAAAATTACCAATCATTCCCATTGATCTTTTGCAATCTCTACTTTAACAAAAAATGGAGTTGGTGGTCAAGAAGCTATTAAGCTCACAGGGTATTTTAGTACCAACTCTTTAAAACCATATCTTCAGCTGAATCCAGAGCACCACCTAAATTTAATTAACAATTTGCGACAAAATAAGGAAAATGAAGCTTCGGCCTCTACGAGTACTCAGGTCCAATCTGCTGTGGTTGAAAAAAAAAGCGCTCAAACTAATAATTATTATAATTGCCATTTTATATAAACAATTAGGTAGTTCTTAGTTTACTGTTTTGATGGCATTTTTTTAAATAAAATAATTCTGTGTTCTGTTTATTTTCAAAATCTCCTTACATGAAATTATCAAGGTTTTATTCAAGTTTGTTGCTTTTCGGTAATTTCGCTCAGAAATTTTGATAAAATCACTCGCCAACGGCTCGTGATTTTTCAAAATGTCATTCGCGAAATGCCACGCAAACTTTCATTCATACCTTTCGAATATTTTGCCGATAAAATTTTTTTCTCTTGTGATATTATATATGAAAATTGCGTCTGCGCAGTATTGCAAGTTTGCCGCTTTGTCAAAACTTGTAATACCTGGCAGAAAACGCCCGGCTATATAAACGATACTCACTTATTTTAGTTATCAGTAATATTTTTGCTCTAGGGGTTAATCTATCCAAACATTTGGACCCATGATAAGCCAGGGCAGAAAGGAATTTAGTATTTGACAGCATTTTATCAAAAAGAAAGTGGTGGGAGAACTAGGTTGTAGAGCAGTATGTAAAAAGTGTGGTAAAGAATGGAAGGTCTAGTGGACAGACAAAAAAGTCATTGGGAAACCTGTAAAAATGAATCTGGTGATATCAGCAGGGTCTGAAACTCTTCATGGTGATTGTCAGTTACAGCCTGGAACTAGCCAGAGTAAAATTATCCAGTTGGCAAAGAAACAGAGAAGGGATAACTGTGAAAAGGAAAGTGTAGGTGGACGTGAAAATAGTGAAAGTAGCGGTCATTTGAATTCTTTGAAGAAAAAAAAGAATTGAACAGACAAATAGGCAAAGCCGTTACGCAAGAAATTGCAGTTTCGAGCTAAAGAAATTAAGGAGCCTAGAAAGACCATAGAAATGCTAAGACTTTACCTTTTCCCCCATCTAGATTTTAGTTATCATCAACACTCTAAAATGAAATATTTGAAGAGGAAAATCAAATTGTTTTAACAAGTTATCTGGACAATCTGTTTGCATGTGCTCACGGGACACTGCAGATTAAAAAACCACATGCACAAGATCCCTAGCGGAAGACGCCGAGTGCCGCATGTGCATGGAGGGGATGAATCAGCAGAACACATACTGTGTCGTGTCCAGCAATGGACGACTAAGATTCGCAATCTCGGCAATGACACCTTGTTGCCGGGAGAGGTGAAAGATCTCTCTCCCAACAGGATCATCGGATTTATTAGGAGTCTGGACCTAGTGGGAGAAATATAAAAGGGTGTGAGCCGCAATAGACTGATCGGTCGCGGGGGAAGGGGGTTATACCCATTCACTTTAAACCTACCTACTTAGATGGATGGTCCAAGATACTAATGAGCCGATAATCTGTGTCGTTTTGACTGCAGAGGATGGAAACAGGGTTCTTTTAGAAAGCATAGATACATCTGGTCATCCCCATACAACGGACTATCTTGCAGAATTGTCTATTAACTTAATAAATAAGTGCAAAAAAAGAATAAAAATGTAAGGTTACCAGTATTGTTACAGATAATGCGAGACCCATGGTCAGTATAAAGAAAAATTACTGATTCGTCCAATTACCTTATAATTACATATGGTTGTTTGGCACACTTACTTTGTTTGCTCCCCAAAGATTTAGAAGCATCACAGATAAAAAAGATATAGTACATAGGTATTGTGAAATACCAGTTGGAAACGGAAAAA
>JAHBCN010017644.1:0-18086 GCA_019359885.1 Listronotus oregonensis
AAAAATCATTTCGTGACTAACCCGGGGTTTTTTGGTTTTTTTTACAAGAAAAATTCGCATTAACCAGCATTTCCCATTATCTTTTATCTTAAAATACGGCGAGAAAACCAATTCTGTAAAACCCCCTAATCAAAACATACTTATTAAATCTTGATAGGTGCAACTTTTTGTTAAAAAGATAAAAAAAAAAAATTAAAGTTTATACAGACTGAGTAAGACAACATCATCAAATCAAGCTGGTGCATTTTATATACGGACGGAGAAATACTTTTAATTGGCAGATATCTTAATTTATAAATAACCATTTAATATAGGTGATGTAATACGAATTCCTTATAAGTAAAACCACAAATATCATATGAAAGTTAAACGCATGTAAGCGCACGTTTGGAAATCAGAAATATTTACGAAAATGGGCATGTTTAATAAACGATTATTATTAACAATATTTATACTTATATGTGTGACAAAACGCACAACGTACAGTAACGGCCATTAGAATCTTGGGCAATTCCTTTTCCCTTTTGTAAAATAGGGTTATCCACCTTCTACTGAATATAAATACCTGTTAAAAAACCTCATAACGAAACAGGTGTCCGTTGTCAAATGCCTAACTAAACTTTGGATCAAAAAGTAGTAATTATTCATAATATTGAGCAGGGAGGTTGGCCAGAAAGGAATGTGGCGGAAGAGCTTAACAACCCAAAGAGTACTATTCATTTTGTTAAAAAAAATGACAGGAAACACACTCCTTTAAGAGAAGAACTGAAAGTGGTCGCCCCAAACTGTCGAATTAAGAACAAGACAATAATTTAGTTAATGTTTTGAGAAACGAACCATTGAAATCTGTAGTTACAGCAAAAACGGAAAGCAATATCCCAGCATCGGTTAGAACGGCACGGCGAAGAATAAGGCAAACATCCACCTGGCAGTCTTAAAGCCGTTTTTAACAAAATAAAAAATAAAGAACAACGAAAAAGGTTTGCTCTACAATTTTACTTAAACCCCCCCCGGTTTTTTTTGGGAAAAAAAATATTCACCAAAAAAAAAAAGTGTTTCAGTCGTGCTGCAATGGGATACTTAAGGTATAGGGGGCCAAAAAGGAATACAATTTGGGGGAAAAATTTTCCCGAAAGGACAGAAGGAGTGGGCGATTTTCGGTAAATGTTTGGGAGTGGCTGACTGCACAAGGATTGGGGTGTATGTTATTTTATCGAAGGAAGGTTCGATGCGGAGGTATATATAGATCTACAAGAATATCATGTTCCCTTTTCTGTACTGGATCGTTTCCCCCGGACAGAAATTTTATCTTTTCAGCAAGATAAGTGTCCCGTTTATACGGCCCAGCAAGTCGATGAATGGAGGGTTTGGGGAAGAGCAGCGTATCAGGGTTTTGTGGCTAGCGCGTAGTGGTTTTTTAAATGAAAGGGGAAAATGTTTAGGGCTTATAATTAAAAAAATAAATAGGAAAAAAAACGGCCCCGCAAATTGTAAACAAACTTAAGAACAAAATTTTAGAAGCGTAAAATGAGTTAAAGGGGAGCCCAGACTACCCCTTTGGGTTTTTGGCCCTTTTTTGATCCCGGGGAAGGCTAATCTCTGTTTTAAAAAGAAAAGGGGCCCCCAAATAAAATATTAAATTTGTTTGGAAGGATATTTAAGTTTGTTTGAATTTATTAAATTGTTAATTAATTTATTAATTTGTTAGTTTTTATAAAATATAAATTTTTTTTTTTTAATTTATGCTTTATCTATAGTAATTAAAAGTTAAAAAGGGGTTTGAAAAAGAGTTTTAAAAAAAATTAGAGAAAAGTCAAAATTTGAGGGTTTTTTTGGAGATTTAATGGCCGTCACTGTATTTAGAATAACAATAATACCAGTGTTGTAATTAATTTTTCATACATAGTTTTAAAATTAATACAAGAATAAAAAACTTAAACCCTATTAAAACTATTTTAAATTTAAAGAAATATGGGATTAATGAAGGTGTTTTTTTATCAATTAAAAAAAAAAAAAAAGAATTTGTTTTACCAAGGGGAAATTTAAAGGTGTATGGAAGCCCAATTCTTAGAACAAAGTTGTCCGGGGGGGCAGGGCAGCGGGGTCCGGTTTTGGCCCCCGGGGTTTTTGCAATGAATAGTAGGTCAGAGCCGGACTTCCATAATTCTTTTTTTTATCTATAAAGTTAGTTTTCATCATCAAAAAAATAGATGGCGCCACTTTACCGCCTTCTACTTAAATGGTCGATATTTTTTTTGGGGTTTTGAATTTTTAAAAAAAATTAGTAAATAAAAAAAACACGTTTTTAAAAATAAATTTCAAACATTGTATGATAGTTCATGTACTTATCACCAATTTTGTTTTAAAGAAGGGCAAGATAGTGTAAATGAGTTTAATCTTATCCTAAGATTGTGGTTGTACATTAAAAAGTGAAAATTTTTATAACTGCTTTTTTGGGATATACTTTTTTCTAATAACAAACATTTGAACAAAATAAAGTGGTTTTAAAATGTTTAGTAACCCCTTTAGTCCTATCCATTGTAACAGTAACCGGTAAATATTATTTTCTACAGTATGTCGAGCTTTAAAAAAAATTTATGATATAAGTTTAAGAAACGAAAAATCTAATTTCTTTTTAAACAAATATAGAAAAAGCAAAAAAAATTTTTATAAAATTGTACTTTCTTTTATTCAATTAGAGAGACCTGTATAAATTAAAATTTGTCTGGTCTGCCCAGTAATTAATAATTTTGATCCTTTAAATTAAAAGAATGTACTAAATTATTAAATGAAATAAAATCCTAAATGTAGACCTTATTTCTTTTTTTAAAATCCACAGAAATTCACAAACATTTTGGGGAAACATCTAAAAGATAGTTAAGATTGCCTTACTTTTCTCACTGCTATTTCCTATGAAATTTTCAAAATTTTTATAATTCATAATTGATATATTATTATTTATTCGGTTACCCAACGTTACGTCTCATAAGAAGCACCTAATTTAAATATAAGAAATACTTACCTAAAGTAAAAAAAACCGGGTATGTTACCCTTAGATTTGCAAGACAAAACCATACAACCTCTAGTCATTTTGTTACGATATTATAAGTAACAAACAATAAACACAGAATTATAGTCACAATTTAATAAACACTAATCACTAAAATAAGAAGTTTTTTTTAATCCAAAAAATTTCTGCAACCACAAAATATAATCACACAAAAAAAAAACAATCGAAACTAATACGGCTCTCATAAAAAAAATTTTTGCCTAACTACACACTAATTTATCAGTGTGCAAGTAGGCAACACATTAAATTATTTCGTGGAATTTCGTTATTGCGCAAAATCGGCGGGGCCAACTCTGACAGTTATTTTCATACTGGGCTGGACATTTTTTGATCGAATGAGCCATAGCATTGGGCTTCCATACACCTTTAAACTTCCTTGGTTTTATCGTCTGTAAAACGAGATATTAACAATTAAATTGTACATAATTAACATTGTCGATATGTGTTACGTATGAAAGCTATGCATCCATTTCGGAATATCTCGAAAACGGGTCTTACGATTTTTTTTTTAAAAATATGCAATACAAATCAGAGTATCAAAAAAATTAAAAAAAAAAAGGAAATTTTTTTTATCGTTTTTTTTAAAAAAATATTAGTTTTTGAAAGTTTACATGTGTTGTGTACAGTCTCCAACAAAAATAATATTTTCAAGCATTAAGACCCCCTAACTTTTGAAAAATGCATTCGATCTTATTTGGAACAGCGCTAAATGTGTGGTCATTTAAAATACTGCATCACGAATTAAACTAAAATAGGAAAAAATATAATGATCCTTGCTGGTCCCTATATATATATATATATATATATATATATATATATATATATATATATATATATATATATATATATATATATATATATATATATATATATATATATATATATATATATATATATATATATATATATATATATATGTATATATATATATATATATATATATTTTTTATATATATATATATATATATATATATATATATATATATATATATATATATATATATATATATATATATATATATATATTTTTTGCAATTAACAGATATAATATTTTATAAATTTTTTCGGCTTTTGCCAAAAAAATGAATTTTGCTCAACAAAAAAGTACCATATATTTCACTTTAAAAATTGTTATAATAAAAAGTTGTTCGATAAAAAACTATGTTTAAATATGCAATACCATCTTTCTTTAAAAAAAAAATATTTTTTACAAATTTTACTTTTATTTCTACTAAATTTTATAATACTTTCTAAAAAAAATTTTCTAAGTACAACTGATGTTTTGAATGCCACTGAAAAATTTTTTGTCAATCAAAAAGGATTAAATTTTTTAATCCTATAAGAGGTGTCTAAAAATATGAATTTTAGACAAGAGTAAAGTACCTTTATATTTAACAATATCGAAAATTTTATTATGAAAAGTTATTCAAAATTTAAAAAAATCACGTTTAAAGTTGCAGTTGCTTTAAATTTTAAAAAAAAAATAAAAATATTTCTTGAAAAATCTCACTCGAACTACAAAAATTTTGTTATTACTGTACATATAATCTAGAATGCCTGACAAGAAATGGGGGGATTCAAAACATCAGTTCTATTTCTTTTATTTTTGTGACAGCTCACAAGGGGTTTTTCCCTATACATATATAATATATGCTAGACATATACATTTACATACATGCCCCTAAGTACCAGAGTCCCCCGGGTGGGGGGTTTTCGATGTTAACCCCTTTTTTTCCCATTCCCCCTCAACGCTGCCCCCGCACTGAAAAGAAATATTGCATTTCACAGCCCCTTTTTTACAACGGGGGTAGTGCCACCACGGACGTTAATTTTTTTTAATTAAAGGGTTTTAATTGCATATTTAAAAAAGTTTTTAATTCCGAACAACTTTTTATTATAACAATTTTTGAAATTGTGAAATAAAAGGGGACTTTACTAGCAAAATTCATATTTTTTGGCATACCTCGTATAAGATTGATAAAATTTCATATTTGTTGATTGCTTTTTTTGTTTTTTGAACATGCAGAACTTTTTATAAAGAATAATTTTTTTTGTAAAATAAATAAAAAAAACATTTTATTTGCCAACTTAAGTAGACACACTGTATATATATATATATATATATATATATATATATATATATATATATATATATATATATATATATATATATATATATATATATATATATATATATATATATATATATATATATATATTTTTTAAAAAAAAAATTTTTTACCAAAAAAGTTATGATGTTTTTTGAATTTTTAATACGTCAGCCGGAAAGGGCTTCTAAAAATTTAATGTGCATTAAAATATTTTTTTGGGGGCTTTATGAAGATTTTTTTAAAGTTAGAACAAAATCTAAAATGAACTGGCTTTGCCAATTAGACGAATCATATGGAATGACTCTTATTTAAAAAAAAATTGTACTGAAAATTAAATATTATTTAAAATATATTATTTTAGGTTTGATATAAAAATTAAAGATATCCTGAGAACTTTTGGTTTAGTTGCAACGTATTATGCAGGGTAAAAGTTGGGGAGATAAGCCGAACCCCCATTGTAAATATTTTGCTATCTTGAGCCGAGTGGGGGGGGTCGAGCGTCGTGAGTTTGCGAGAAGATATCTATTCCGGGGAGGCTAACCGGTAATTTATCACCGGTAACCCCGATTAGCGGCGTATCGGCGCGCCCAAACCGGGGCAATACCGGTCTCGAGGATGTGTTCAACATGCCCTGTTGCTTGTACCTTGTTACGAACTGATTGAAACGTCTGATGTATTCAATATACTATTGAAAGTTGTGGCGATGTCACGAGGAATTGTCATTAAAAGTTTAGGAAACAATTAAATATTTAAGGAATTTTAATTCCGTTAAATCACCCAACTGTTTTTTAGGTGTAAAAAACCATAATATCTATGACCCTCAAAGACTTATCATCTCTCTCCGTTTTTGGCATAGAGGGCAAAATTCTTTTTTTTCCATTTTTGGACCCCCTCATATTTTAATTGTCTTGTAATTTACAATAAAAATAAAAACTGATATTTGTCGGACTTTTTATGCAACATCCAGTGGTGTAGTTAGATTTTTGTCAATTTTTTTTTTTTCGAAATATGAACCAAACATCTAGATGAGAGGACACTCTATGACCCAAAAAAGTCAATATTTGGGCAAAAATTCTTGCCGATCAAGTTATAGGTCTAATCTTCCTTGATGAGAATCTAAATGGGGCGAGATATTTGAAATTTTGGGGAAAATGAATATATCTATATATATATATATATATATATATATATATATATAATATATATATATATATATATATATATATATATATATATATATATATATATATATTTTTTTTTTTTTTTATTATTTATTTTAAATTAATATATTCTTAATTTAATTTTTAAATAAAATATTTATAAAAAACACCCAAAAATTTTAAAAATTTATTCCAAAAAATAAAAGGAAAATTTTTTATTGTTTTTGAAAAATCAAAAAAAAAAATTTTTCCTCTTCAAACCTACCGTGGAATATATTATATATATATTTATATATATATATAATATATATATATATATATATATATATATATATATATATATATATATATATATATATATATATATATATATATATATATATATATATATATATATATATTTCAGAAGCCTTGTGTAGTCATGGTTGTGCGTTCTGGTAGCGATATGTTTGTCCGTTGTAGGTCAAAATGTTTTTTATCGGAAAAATATGCCGATATGTTCTTAATTTACGGCGAGGCAAACCAAAATTTTAATCTGGCAGCTCAAATTTAGGGTGAAATAAATTAGAAGAAAAAAACGTGTTTTCCCGGTAATTAAACACGTTCCATGTTCGACTCGATGTGATGAAGCAGGCGCGGTGTTACCAGATTTTTTAAACTTTCGAAAACCATATTTCGAAAACCATTAACTTTTGACCCATGTATTTTTTGCTTTTTTGACTTATTTTGAGCTCCACTATCGACCATTAAAATCGTAAGCATCAAACTTTTTACACCCTGTATCGCTCGTTAAATGAAGCCGACTTTAGCTCTGGGTTGTAATATTCGGGATAAGAATTTTATAAAACCAAATAAAATATATGGAAGAAGTTCTAAAAGCTCCTAGGAACAATAATATTGCTCACAAGCAATAAAATATATGATTTCCACGCCTCTGCGCCAATACAAAGTGTTAAATTTAGTGTGAGAAAAGGCGCTATCGTTCAGATAGATCGTTCACATCGAATCATTTCCGCACATTCGACAGGTTTGTCACTGTCTGTGTCGTCATTGTGCCAAACGGGCCTTATCGCATGTCTCGTAAATATGGCGCGGGTTGATATACACAGAACCGCCATCGGGAAATTTGCGTGATTGACAGGAAAAAATTGACAACGATACGAGAATAAACACCTTTCGATATTTAAGATAGAAAACATAAAGGAACATGTTTAAATTGGTTTTTTTTTAGGAAATTTGAGCTAAATTGTAATTGCTTCCTTAAAATTCCACGATAATACGGCATTCACTCTAATCAGTGTGAAGAAAAGTGCCAAATTCCTCCTTTATACACTTTTTTAATGAAAGAAAAATGTAATAACCCCCCTCTTCTTGTTATTTTCAATAAAATTAATAGTCCTTTTAATAGTTGAACACTTTTTGTGCGCAAGTCCCAACTTTCGCCGAGTTTTTCGGGCACTTTATTTACAAATGTATGAGCAGTGCATATGTTTATAAAAAAAATTAGCAATACAACATGTAATAATGATTAGTTAAATAATATTTTTATTAAAATATATAAAGATAATTATAAGGAAGGGAACTAAAAAACGTTGTTATAGGTTTGTTCCAACAAGAAATCCGGTATCGTTTCGAAATCGTTTTTGGACTGTTTTTTGGTGCGCTTAGACGTATGCGCGGCCTTAAAATAGTTTCGTGACGGTACGAAAAGTACAAACGTTGGATCGCTTTGCGGATCGTTTTTGGGACTGTCAAATCAAAAGTTTTTGAATTTTTTGTTTTAAAAATATAACCCTATTTTTCTACTTATTATTTTTGTGATCAAAGTTAGCAAATATCACTCATAATATCGTCACTCATTTTTAAAGATAATTAATTGAAAATGAATAACTCTGTACAGGGTGATCAGTTAAGGGTAGCGAGCGGCTATATCTCATAAGATATTGGTCGTATAGATTTGAGAAAAAAAATCTTAATAAAAGTCGCCAAGGGAATTGCTGGGAATTATTTCGAGTTTGTCAAAGTCCGGTGAGGGCATAACAAAACCAAGTAGAAAATGGGATTTTTAGAATATTGTCTAATGAAAGTATATCGATTATATCATTTCATATTTACTGACATTTCCTACATTTCAAAACGTTTTGTTCTATCTAAATAAAGTGGTGGGGAATTGTTTTCTTAAACAAACCAAAATTTTCCTGTTTCTTTTGACCGATTTTAGCAAACTTGGGTATATGAAAAGCATAATTTGCACTACAAAACGCTTACTTGGTTTTACATTTTGACTTTGCTGTCGCCGCTAGATGGCTGAATGGTAGCAAATTTTTGAGTTTTTCAAAAAAAACAAATGTAATGGTATATTAATTTTTATATATTTTAAAAGAGGATTTTTCTATAATTTAATAAAAAGAATTTATTATCTACCTTTTTTGAACCGTTGATATTGACCCAAAATATAATTTTATTAATTAAAATGAATGCCACTGTTTTTTATCAAAATAAAATCAGCTTTGTAATCGCTTATTATATAGTATAAAGAATTCTGACTTTTTTTCGTTGACAAACGGTTTTGATTAAAAAAAATAGGTTTACATACTGTTACTTATAATTATCATTGTAAACAGTATGTAAACCTATTTTATTTTTTCAATCCAAAACCGTTTGTCTAACGAAAAAAGTCAAGAGGTTCTTTTTGTTAGCAACTAATAAGCGATTACAAAACTGATTTTTATTTTGATAAAAAACAGTGGCGTGCCATTTTTTAATGTAATAAAATTATATTTTGGTCAATATCAACGGTTCAAAAAAAGGTAGATAATAAATTCTTTTTATTAAAATATAGAGAAATATATCCTCTTTTAAAAAATATAAAAATTAATATACCATTACATTTGTTTTTTTTTTTTTTGAAAAAACTCAAAAATTTGCTACCATTTCAGTTAACGGCATCTAGCGGCGACAGCAAAAGTCAAAAATTCAAAACCAAATAAGCGTTTTGTTGTGCAAGTTATGCTCTTTCATATGAGCCCAAGTTTGCTAAAATCGGTCAAAAGAAACGGGAGAAATCTTGGTTTGTTTAAAAAAACAATTGAACTTCCCACACCGCTTTATTTTGATAGATAGAACAAAACGTTTTAGACAAAAAATGTAGGGAAATGGTCAGTAAATATGAAAATGATATCGTCGATATACTTTCATTAGACAAATTTCTATAAAAATCCCATTTTTATACTTGGTGTTGGTTGTTACGCCCTCTAGCGGACGTTTGACAAACTCGAAAATAATTTCCAGCAATTCCTCTTGGCGACTTTTATTATGATTTTTTTTTCTCAAATCCATACGACCAATATCTTATGAGATATGGCCGCTCGCTACCCTTAACTGATCACCCTGTACAATGCGTCGTTTTCGTCCTCTAAATATATTTATGCAAAAGTCAGATTTTTTATTGACTTTCGTGTCACATTTAAACTTCTTGATGATTTACCTCAATAAACCCAAAAACTCCATCATTACGTCGATACAATCATACAGTCTTAGCTTGGACCAATGGTTAAAAATAAACAGTAAAAGTCCTTCACTTCGTTATGCCATTTTGCCTTACGCAATAATTATTTATTTTCTTTAATGATCCTTTTCAACATTTAATAAAAACCGATCCTATCTGACTCGAGGGAATTAAGATTATGTATTGTTAAGTCGGATTAGAAATGAAGGAGGATTGATTTGTGGAAAGTATGATTTGTTGTGAAACAGAGGGTGTGTTATTCTATTTGTTTAAACCTTTGAATAGGCATTATGTTCAGTCAAAGGTTTCGGCAGGTCATGATTAAAGATTGTATTATTTAATTGTTCGTAAAAGAATGTTTAGGTATTTGTTAATATCTCTTAAAGTAAACTGGGCGTAAGAACACGATTCCAACTTTAACTTACTTTTCCTGTGTTTTATCTGGGGGCAATCCACGCAGGCTTAAAGCCCAAATACTATGTACGACGGGGAAGAAAAACCCTGCAAGAAAGAGGTTCAATAGTATAGACATTCTAGGAATAAAGGAATAAACAAAGTAAAAATCTTGGGGTCTCCAGATATGGACTATAAAGGGATGCATTAATTACTATTTTAGTTCATCTTTCTAAGCTCCACTACAATATTATTGGCAGAGGGCGGAGTGTATGGTAAGGACAGCTGAATCGATTGCGGCACTTGCTGTGGTCAAATTTTCGTTATATAATGCTTGATTTAAATGTAATAATTAGATAAAAACATTAAAAATGGTTCATAAAACTTCTTGTGTAGTTGAATGTAAGAATACTGGCAGAAGTAGTAACTGCAAATTTTTTACATTTCAAACTGCTAGTTGGAAATTAGAATACACGAAAAAATGAATAAATGCACGCAGACAAAAGGTATTAAATTCAATTTTTTTAAATTCTTATCTTGGGACATTCCACGAAGGCTAATGCCTAAATACTGACGTACCGTGGGTGTCTTAAGTGTGGTAAGAGGGAGTTTGTTCACAGGGGACTTAAACATTTGGAGATTGGGAGGAAAGGAAAAAACTTCTGCGGACAGCAGGTTCCATAGTCTTGACACTCTAGGGTTGAAGGATCAAAAAAAGCGGTTTGGGGCCTCTCTAACTGAACTGTAAAAGAATGCATAACAATTGCACTGCGTGTTGCCCTGTTGGGAGCTGCCAGAGAAGGAATTATATTGGCCAACTCCTCTGAGCAGAAGCCGTGAAAATACTTATAGAAGAGCGACATATTCCCTACAGCTCGACGGTGGACAAGAAGAGGAAGCCCTTCTGTGAGCGTGGGACCATTAATAAGACAAACAGCTCTTCTTTGAATGGAGTCCAGAATGCTAAGTGTTGTAGGGGACGCCATTCCCAGACATGAGAACAATATTCTAAAGAGGGTCTGATTTGGGATACATACAGATTATACAGATTGAAAGAAGAGAAATACTTTCTGGCTCAAAAGAGGAATCCAAGCTTTTTTGAAGCTGCCAAGGCTATGGATGTAATGTGCTTGTGCCAGATGAGGTTATTCTCAAAAGTAACGCCGACAAGATTAAACGACTCTTTGTTTTGAAGAACTTGGCCGCTCATATTTAATGGATAAGCATTGGCAAACTTTTTTCGCGAAAGCGAACATGACTGTGTTTTCGAAGCATTAAACTGAACAAAAGTTTTGGCGCCCCAATCCAAGATAAGTTTGAGGTCTTGTGAAAGATATACCCGCCTGCGCTTGTTTTCCAAATCAGAATTTCATGGTGGCTTAAGAAATTAAATTCCAGAGTGAAGGCTACTATCGTCAGCAAAACTATGAATGGAATTGATTGTGGAAGAGAGAAGGTCGTTAATGTGTAGAAGAAACAGCGTGGGTGCCAGCACTGAGCCCTGGGGCACCCCAGCATTAATTTGATAGAAGCTGGAAGAATGACCATCTACAGTAACTGATATACGTCGATTAGAAAGGAAACTGGAAAGTCAAGAGCATAGCTTAGGTGGAAGACCGTAACAAGGAAGTTTGTTAAGAAGCCCATCATGCCAGACCTGATTGAAAGCTTTGGATATGTCAAGAGCAACGATCTGGGATTCACCAAGAAACTCAAGGGATTTGTTCCAGTTGTGTGAAACAAAGGAAAAAAGATACCTGTGGATCTTCTGTAACAGAATCCATAGTGTCTATCATGTAAGATCTTGTGTTTTTTCAGATACTTAAAGATTTGGAAATTAATGAATTTTTCCCTTACTTTGCAAACAACAGAAAGAAGAGATAGTTAGAAGGGAGAGTTTTGCATCCTTTTTTGGGGACAGGTGCACACGTCCAGCTTTCCAACTCTCCGGGAAAATGCCCGTGTCGTAAGAGATTTCACGCTTAGCCGAACGACTTTCGGGTTTCCCTTTGGCATAAAAACAATTTTGGACGACAAGAAGAAAAAACTTACTCGTTTCTTGCCGTGTATCGTTTGTTCCCGTCTTTTCCTGAATTTTTTAAATTATTTGCGAGTTTTAAAAAGAAAAATGTTCTTTTTAATAAACTGTGATTGTGAATAGAGAAAATGGCTATAAAGCCTTTAAGTAAGTAAAGTATATATTAGTGTTAAGTATTTTGGAAAAGCCCTAAACTTGTAAGTTTGTCAATTTTTTACTTATCAGGCCAATTGCTGATTTTTGCCGATGCCCACTAGTTTTTGAGCTATGACTCCCCACTGACATAAACTCAAAATTGCATAAACATTTCTAAAATTCTGCCTATTTTTACCTAGGAGATTTAACCAGTTTATTTTGATATTTGTTATGTTATCTAACAGGCATTTACAGTACTGACCAGGTTTATATATATTTATTTACGAAAAATAAATAAATTTTATAAATAATCTTACTCTCCCACGGTTTTCAAGCATGATTTTATGCAGCCGTCTGATGTCGTTTTCATCGGTACCGAGCCAATAGACTTCCTTTTATAACAGTTTGTTCATTCTTCTTTTTAAAAATAACACTCGATTATGAAATACACAAATTCACGAAATCACCGACAAACGATTGAGATTTTTAAGGTTATTTTACTATTTGCTTTTTTAAAAGCTTTTTACCGTTTCATTATCCAAATTCACGCTTTTGCTAAGTTTTGCCATTCGAAAAATTGGAAAAATCATAAGATTGATTTAAAACCGTGAATGGCTCTTCCGTTGGGAAATGAGCCCGGTAGCCTTTAATATTGACAACCAGTCATTTTAAAAAGACAACGTTAATTTGAACCAACTGGTATTTTTTTTGTTGTTTATTATCACCCCATAATAAAATATCTAAAATATTTAAAAATTATTACTTTATTATCGTCTCATATATTTATGAACAACCATAAAAATACCAGTTAGTTGTAAATTAACGTTGTCATTTTAAAATTTCTGCTTTGTCATTATTAAAAGGGTACCGCGGCTCATTGTCCTAACGGAACCGCTGCTGACGTTCACAAAGCTTTATAATACAACCCTCTGATTCATTCAACCAATTTTTGCTTGAGAGTAAATTGGTCATGTAAATCTATTACTGGCTCCTGGACCACTTGTATAACATTGAAGAATGGCGAATGGTAATCGAGGCTCATTTGCGACATTGGTCGATTGCGACATGTCTCAGTTAAAACTGAAGAATTAACCTCAGGATGTCCTAAATATTGTGACAAAATGTCGATACACTCTAAATATTTACACACAACTTACGGTTATTCATATAAAAACCGATTAGTTAATTAATTAATTTTCCTGTGAGAATAAATAATTACAATACCCAATTAGAATGTTTCTTACATCTTTGTTAACACTGAGGCGAGCAATTAAATTCGCTAAAAACTATATTATGCAAAAATTGTTCTCGATATAGATTATTATCTTCCTGTCTGATTAAGTTAATTGAGTTTTCGGATTAATAACTTTACTTAAAGTGAAATAATGGTAGTTTTATTAGGTCATTAAAGATAGGCTACGTTATGATGGGTTAATTATCTCTATAAAACATTTACAACGATAAAGTAGGGTAATAAAATATATTTCTCAAAAAAATGTGCTGAATAAAAGGAAATTTTGTATGGATGTACAGAGTTATCCAATGAGGGACATGTTTGAAGCTTTTTTGTATCTAATATTTTTTTATTTGATTTCTTTTTTACTTTTATTTCTTTAAAAGCAACTTTTTTACAGTATTAGTCCAATCATTATAGCAAAAAAAGATCCTTTTTGTAATTAATATAAACAGATATCTGACAGCGCCATGTCTTCCGGAATAACCTGTAGATTACTAAAATCAAAAATCCAACCATTTTTTTTCAGGCAATTTTTGTTAAGAATAATTATTTAAAAAAGGACCTTTTTTGTTTTTTTTTTAATAACACAAAAAAACTGGCTACATTAATTTACTCCTAAAAAACCGTTTGTAGAGAATTCAAAAACCTATAAAATGGTTTTCAAAAAATCCCGATTCGACCATTTTTTACCGAGAAAAGCCGGAAAAAATGCTTAAAACAGACCTTTTTTCAAAAATTCGTATCTCCGGTAATTTTTTATATTAAAAGCTGATTTTTTAAGAAATAATAGTCAATAACATATACTTTGAGCTGCCGGAAGGTGAAAATTGTCGCATTAATAGTTTTTATTCAATCGCACTTTAAACAAATTAGGCCCTTATCTTGCAAGTGCCGTGAATATTAGGCAAATGGTTCGATTTAAATTTTTAAAACGGCTTTTTAAAGTTAAGATTAAAAGCTACAAATTGTATATCTCATATTTTCATAAAAGTTTGGAAAACTATGTTAAAAATGCTTGTGAACCTAGCGCTTCTAGCGAAAATTCCGTCGAGCGCCCGATGCACGCAGTCCGTCTCTCGCTTCTCCTTCGCTGCTGGGTGCCCCTTCCACGTCTCGGTCTCGAATTTTCGCTCGACGCGCTAGATTCACAATTTTTATTTAAAATGTGAGGTATACAATTTGTAGCTTTTAATCTCAACTTTAAAAAGCCGTTTTAAAAATTCAGTTCGGACCATTTGCCTAATATTCACGGCACTTGCAAGATAAGGGCGTAATTTGTTTATAGTGCGATTGAATAAAAAACTATTAATGCGACAATTTTCATCTTCGGCAGCTCAAAGTATATATTATTGACCAGCATTTCCCAAAAAATCAGCCCTTCTTCTTCTCTGGGAGCCGTCTTGATTTACCACCGGAGGCAGCGCAGCCTCTTGGGCTTTTTGTGCCTAATCTCCTATTTTCTTTTATACCAATCCTCCCATTAGTCTTGTTCCTTTTACAAGTCTATATAACCCCGAGACTGGTTGGTTAATATATTCCTGTGGGCTCATTTCCGGTTGCCCAAATAATGCCTGAATCTGAATCTGAAGATGAGGAGGGTGATAGATATCACGGGACCTAGGCCTCAGTAGGCGCGGTGTGCTTCCTCCTCAGTACGCCGCGCCGCCCATCCTACTGATTTAAAGTAGGTGAGAAAGTCGCCGAGGGGAATCTCTTAATGTCGGCCAAGGAAAGCCAATACCGCCCAGCATGGATCTTCTTGGAGAGAGTGCAGGGCAGTCACAAAGGATGTGCTCCACCGTCTCTTCTTCCTGTTCACAACCTCTACATAGAGGCGTGTCATTTATACCCATTCTAAAAAGGTGCTTACGTAATGGACAATGTCCGGTCAGAACGCCCGTGATTAGGCGAAGGTTCGCCCTAGGCATTGCCAAGTAATGTTTAGCTGTATCTCTGTCAGGATAGTTCAGTAACTCCTGGAAAAGTTACAATTTACTGTTTCATCCCATCGTCTTGTAAACTGCTGATGAGAGTGTCTTTTGATTAGGTCCTTCATCGCAGACCCTGTCAGACCTACGAAAGGCTTGGGTCCAAAAGGTTTGGTCCCGGCTGCCTTCCTGGCCAACGAGTCAGCAATGCGGTTGCCTTTGGAGTAAGCATGTCCTTTGGTCCAGCAAAGGGTGACCACGTTCCTGCTAGAAGCATCCGCAAGGGGGTGACATTCTAGACCAGACCTGAGGTGAGGTGGTTTTCTCAGGGAGTAGTGCCTGTCTTCAATCCTAGGATAAGCGACCTTATCAGTGATGTGCCTACTGATTATTTCTTTTGCACTATGGTTATGCCTGTGAGCTCAGTTTGGAGGACACTTGGCAACTCACCCATAGCCCATTTGATGTTTAAGTTTAGAGATCTAGAATAGATTCCACATCCTGTACCTTTTGTTTTTGAACCGTCTGTGTAGATGTTGATTACACCTGCCACGTTTGTGTTCGATTCTCCCTTGATGTCGATTTTGTAGGGTTTGTTAAAAACAAAATATGGCGCAATAGAGTCGACTTTTGCTTGCAGTAGGGAAGCGAAAATATCGCCCAATACAAGCCAGCCCTGTGCGCCAACTCCTACATCGGGCATTATACCAACAGTGCGGGCGCAGCATCCCACAACCACCTCCTTGACGAATATGTCAAGGGGTGTGAGGTTTAGGATTACCTCCATGGCCCTAGTTGGTGTTGTTCTCATGGCTCCAGTGATGTTGAGACAAGCCATTTCTGAACTTGGTCTAGTTTTCGGATGACGTTGGGGTTTTTCTCCCCCAGACAATACCCCGTGGTTCTTTTATGACCCCCGTATAAACCATAGGGTGCTCGGGGACATTCCCAGGTTCCCCTATGGTCCGGGAATGCTCATAGGAAATGTATGCTTTTTTAGTCTTTTCTCCAAGTGGGGTTCCATGTTGCTTACTTCAAAGGTTCCCTGGGCCCCTCTGTAAAGAAGCTCAGTTGTGTGTTTAAG
Organism: Listronotus oregonensis; assembly: GCA_019359885.1. Classification (NCBI taxonomy): domain Eukaryota; kingdom Metazoa; phylum Arthropoda; class Insecta; order Coleoptera; family Curculionidae; genus Listronotus; species Listronotus oregonensis. Next base: position 16,665 of record JAHBCN010017644.1, read on the forward strand.
GAGTCTGGGTTTTAAATAATGCCTTTTTTGTGATTCAATGCTTCAATTCCCGGATATGGTAGGTGTTTCTTCCCCCGTCGCACATTCTGCAATTTGGGTCCCCATTTTGGCCCTTGTGTAGGTGCCCCTTTTGGTTATCATGCCCTTTTAAAAAAAACCATGTTATGCGAAGTTTTTTTCCCACTTTGAGTAGTTCTTCCTTCGTTTTTTTGGGGTGGGGCCCATGGTTTTTATGTCTAATTTTACTGGGGTTTTCCCCCTTATTCCTTTGTTTGTTTCGGATCCATTCCCTGGTTTGCACTCGTGCTGGTTTTGGTCATCCAAGGGCAGGTTGGGGGCCATCATATATTGAAAATCAACGAAATACAAATTTTTTGGAAAAAAGGTCTGTTTTAACGTTTTTCCGGCTTTTTCGGAAAAAAGGGGGGATCATTTTTAAAAACCATTTTTAGGTTTTTAATTTCACAAACGGTCTTGTATGAGAAAATTAGCCAGTACTTTTGTTATATTAAAAAAAAAAAAAAAAAAGGCCCTTTTTTTTAAAATTATTTTTAAAAAAAAACCGAAAAAAAAATTGGGTTTTGGTTTTTGATTTTTAATCTACAGGTTATTCCGGAGCCATGGCGCAGCGGGGATCTGTTTTAAATTAATTAAAAAATTTTATGATTTGACTATGTATAAAATCCCCAAAAAGTTAAAAATAAAGACAACTTATTATTTTTTTTTTGGGTTTAAAGAAAACATTTAAAATTTTTGGGGTAATTCTCTGAAAATTAAAAATTTTTAGTCCTTTTTAAGTTATTTTGTATTATTTTGAACTTAAGTCGTTTTGTACCAAGACACATTCTATAGGAGGGAACAAATAGCATTTCATCTTTTTTCCGTATACTATCAGAAAGAACGAAAAACCTTTCAGTATATCGAAAAAAAAAAAAAATTTTAATTGTTTAAGTATTATTCTGAACGACGATTTGTTAATTAAAAAATTTTAATGTGGTTATATTTTCCAAAATAAAATTATCGTCAATATTCATTAGAGCTTTAAAGGCCAATTTCATTTTTTAATTAAATAAAATGGTTTTTTGCTACACCTACATTACCGGGCGGGATTCACATTAAAGTTTTCTTAGATCCCAGAGGCACCCCTTATCAGCGCTTATCGTGCAATTTTTCCCCAAAAAGGGGGGTTTTCCACCCCGGCGGGGGGGTCTGGAAATGTTCACGGGAAAAGCGATTAAAAAAAGGGAAAAGCCGTATGTAGTGTTCGTGAGGGTAAAGTTGTTATCACATTTGCAGTTTGAAAATGGCCATTTAATATGTATTTTTTTAGTTTTATAAATAAGGGGGGGAAATATAAATTATTGAAGACTTTTTTTCATCTACACCAAAAAACGGCATTTCCCCAAAAGGGTATACAGCAAT
>JAHBCN010017645.1:0-17985 GCA_019359885.1 Listronotus oregonensis
CAGATGACAAACCTCACTAACCTTGTTTTTGTTCTTTCGTGTTTGTGATTATTTATGTTCGTTTTGTTTACACGCCGCGTTTTGATTGCGTATTTTACTGATTTCACTCACAAAATACAAAGGGAAAAAAAGAAATGTCAAGTTCATTTTGTTGGCCGCGGGGGGTGGAAATGTGCTAACGGATCTCGGTGGGCCGATAATCGCATCCTATTTTATCGACAGGTTTTGTAATTTATTATGGTCTTTTTATTTATTTTTAAAAGTTGTCATTTTTTTTTAAATTTTTTCTAATATTATTTTATTAAATAAAATCTGAAGTGCCGGAAGAAAATGATTCTTAATTTTTGTTTAATAATGTTATAAAAAAAAAAAATTTTTTTTTTAGTACAGGTGAAAATAGGTTATTATTTGTTTGTTTTTAAAGAAAATATTCAGAATTTTAGTTTTAGTTTCCCCTAAAAAAAAGAATTGAAAATGTACAATTGGGTTTTTTATTAATAAAAGTACCTTTTTTATGAAAAAAGTTTTATTTCTACTACATTTTTTTAAATACAATATACAAAAAAAAAATAATACATAAAATTTTCACTTTAAAATACCAATTTTTAATTATATCAACCTAATTAACAATTTTCTTTTATTTTCAAAGAAGATTCCAGTCAAGATGCCAAGATTCAAAACACTATTATTTATAAAAAATTTAAAAAAAAATTTTTAATTCCCTAATAATACTTAATAACCTTTTTTTTTTTTTCCCATATTATTTGGGTTTTGGCCCCTTCCACATATCTGTGTTTACCAACTGTTTTAGCGAATGGGCCCCCAAAAAGTGCCTTCCCAAGCACATGTGAGAGGGTTTACTGGCAGAAATACTACACAGTGGTTTGCCATTACCATCTGTGGGGACAAAAAAACCCCGAAAGGGGTTTAAATTGGGTCCCACGGTGAGAGGCTGGTACACTGCAACTACAATCGACCACCTTAATAATTACCAAAGTAATAATTCCAAAATAAAAAAAAAAGTTACTATAATTTAAAATATCCAAGTTTTTAGCTACTTTTTATTTTTTTTTAGAGGATAACAAAAAAATAAAAAAAAAAATTTTTAAAAGTTTAACTACAGATTAATTTTAGGTAAAAAAATTAAAAAAATTGAAATAAAAAACCCCTTTTTCACTAAAAAAAATAGTTACGAACATTTTTTATTACAAAAAAATAAAATCAAAAAACCCCAAACCCCAGGCCCATAATATGAAATATCTGTTTTGACATTACCCTTGGTAATAGAAAAAATTATATTAGAAAATCTGCATTTTAAAATTATTACTGATTAAATATTTTAAAAAAAAAAAACCCCCCGATTGCAAAAAATATTTCCATATCTGAATTATATATATAAACACCCGTTTTAATCAAAAAGGTTTTTCATTTCAATATGATTTTCCAATAAAAGGGTTTTAAAAAACCTTTTAATATAGTTTGAATATTCCCAAAAAAATCTTTGGGAAAAATTATTTGAAGAGGAAGAGGGGAATTTTTCAGTCGATAAAGGTTTTCCTTAAAAAAATTCATAATTAATCCCACCTCATTTTAAAAAATGAAAAGAAAAAAAAAGGCTTTTTTTATTATTGTAAACACTCAAGGCAATAAGAAGTTAAAATTTTGAATATTAGTTGGATAATTTGTTAACTTTTTTTTTAATTTTTAAAATTTCAAAGATAAATGACCTTAAGACATCCTTAATACTTTTTTTAAATACTACTAACATTTCACCCCCCCTAACTGCTAAACAATTCCTAAGAATTTTAAAAACCTATTATATTATAATTTCAAAAGTAAAACATGGCCCCCGGGGGGATTCCCAAAAAAATTTTTCGAGCATGATTAAAAACACCATATTAAAAAATACAAAAAAAAAAAAGCCTTTGTTTTTTGATAATGGTAGAGAAAAAAATTTAGCATTTGAAAACAAACCTGCTACAACGGATTTTTTTTTCCCCCTTTTAAGTTGAAAAATAATAATTCACTACATACCAAATAAAATTTCTAAAAAAATAAATAACTTTTAACATTTTAAAAAAATTTAAATTTCATCAAGTCCTAGGTCTTCCTGGATTGTTCCTAGAGAGCTGCATTACCCCGTTGCACAGTAAACCAATTTTTTGGGGAATGAAAAACCGAGATTTTTTTCATTTATTTTTTTCAAATTTATTAAAAAACTTAACCTCATCACCCAAAGGACCAAAAGTTTCAACAGCAAAAAAAATAAAAAAAAGCGTTCTTCAAGCTTTTAATTTTAGATGTTTTTTTTTTTCGGCAAACGAGCAGCCGCACCCCCCAAAAATTTGAATTTTCCTTTTTTTGTCCCGATATAATTACCATGTAGTTTCAATAAACCTACCATCAGCACGAACGTTTATGTTTATGTTAACATTTTTTTTTACGTCCGGTCGGGGGTTTACCCTTTGTCATTCCGTTTTCGTGCTCGTCAGCGGTTGAAAAATTTGTGTAGTTTTGTGCAGTGTTTAAAAAAAGCCTAAAAGGTTGCTAGCAGAAAAAAAATAGGGGGGAAAACAAATTAAAAAAAGCAATTTCGCCAAATGCAGAAACATTTAAATAAACTGGAATCCGGTGTTCCCGGCGAATTATCCCCCAAAATTCTTCGTATACACGGTAGGTTACATAAGTATTAGAAATCGTTTATTTTTAACAACGAGCGTTAATCTGAGAAAAAATTTATAGTTGGAAGGTTGAAAAATGGGGGTATCGTAAAATTGAAAAACATGAAATCGTGCGATTTTAGGGGCACAACTTAAAAAAAAAAAATCGAGCGATTTTTTTAACTAAATAAATAAAACAATAAATTCTTAAATTTTTAGGATAACGAGCGTTTTCCCCAAAAATAAAATCGAGCGATTTTACTTTTTTAAAAAGGGGGAAAGAAGTTTATTTAAGCCGAAATTGAAATATCAAATGGAAATTTTAAAAACAAAACAAAAAAATCGTGCGATTTTCTTTAATTAAGGTCATAATCAGCCCGTGCAAAAGGATATTTTTTTTTTTCAGAAGCACCCGGGGGGCTAAACCCCACAGGTTCAAAACTTAGAGAGCCAGATGTCACAGTCCCAAGTGGATCAACCGGGGAGCAGGTTTTAACCCCCGGGGATCAAGACCAGCCCCCGGGATAATGGGGGGAAAAGAATTGCATGAAAATAATTTTTCTTGGGAAAACTTTTTTAAAAAAAAGGTTTACCAAAAAGATCAACGGAAAGTTAATGAAAAGAAAAAAAATCCTTTAAAAATTTTAAAACCCTTTTACATCCCCCCAAATAAATAATGAAGTACAACCATGTTTAATAAAATCTTTTTTTGAACATGATCTTTTTTAAGGAAACTTTAGGGGCAATTGGCTCATGGTTTATCAGCAGTAGGGGTTGTTATTGAGACTATGATGCCCAACAAAGAACTAGCAGATACCATGAAATCATTGGCAGGGGGCCCCCCCAAATTTTTTTTACGAACGCCAAAACCACGGACTTTCACTTCACCGCAGTTTAAAAAACTTTCCAAAATTTAAAAACCAGAATAAAAAGGTGGTAGATTTTTTTGGGGAAATAGACGATTTCTTATTCAATAAAAATTTGGTTGCAAAAAAAAACGAACAAGAAAAAAAAAAGGCCCCAGTACCGATTTCAAAAAAGGGGAACATTCTATTTTCCCCACCCTTCAGGATCTGGAACAGCGGTAGTTATCTTTAAAACCCCTATCGGCGCATCCCCCCCGGGGGGAAAAATGAAAAAAAAGGAGGGGAAGGGGGAAGACCATCGGACCAACAAAGGAAATAGGGGAGAGCCCCAAAAAATACCACCGAGAACTAGATAAAAGGACAAAATGTAAGAAACCCCGCTGGTAGACTTTGGGGATTTCTCAGGGCTAAAATTATCACGGAACCGGGGGGTCTTAGATTGGATTAGGGGAAAAAAAAACCCCCTTTAAAAAAAAAAAAAAACCGGGGCTTTTTTGCCCCCCATTAGAAATCCCAGAAAAATTTTTTACAAGAATATAAAAACCCATTGGGGATTTGAAAAAAAAGGTGCTATTGAAAAATGTCATTCTTCAGTAGAACAATTTATATCATCTTACTTCCTAAAAAAAAACCCAATGGGTTTTTGGGATTTATTTTAAATTTGAAACTTAAAAAATTTTTTTTGCCCTCATTTTAAGTTGGGGATTACAGAATGGTAAAAAAAACTTCAAAATAAGGGGTTTGTTATCTCACAAATATTGTTTTAAAAAGGATGAATTTTTTTAATTTCCCCATTAACAAAAATACCAAAAATCGGGTTTTTTTAAATTTTTAAAAATTGTCTATATCAGTTTAATTGTTTCCCTTTGGCCCCTTAATTTTTTCACCTTATATATTCACTAAACTTATTAAACCATTAGCAAAGAAACTGCGCCTTTGGGAATAATTACTGTATTTTTATTTAGACGATATTTATAATAGAAAAAAAGGGAATGTAAAAATACACTAAATATAGTTCTTACAGAGTTAGACAAGTTAGGTTTTATAGTAAATGCAAAAAAGTATGTTAAACCCTCAACAAAACATTACATTTTGGGTTTTATATATAATACAGTTAATATGACAATCTCATTCCTAGTGGAAAAGGGTAAAACAATTCAAAAATTAATTTTAACTTTGAAAAAAGAAAAATAGGTGTACAATAAGAAATTTGTTTAGTTAATAGGTAAACTGGTAATCTTTCCCTCCAACTAAATACGGGTTTATTCATATTAAACCTTTTGAAAAAATTAAACATTCTTTGTTGAAGGGAGATTATCACAATTATAATAAAAAAAAAAGAATATTCCCAGCCTCTTTTAAACAGGTTAGAATGGTGGCACAGTAATATAGGAACAGGTCAAAATTTAAATTAAGCTTTTTTTCTTGAAATTTTTTTGGATGCTTCCACAACAGGTTGGGGAGCTTTTTTGTCAGGGAGCCAAATGTCATGGGTTCTGGAATGATTTATGAACAACCGATGCATATAAATTTTTAGAGATCAAAGCCGCATATTTTGCCTTAAAATCATTTGAGGGATAAAGAAAACATTCGTTTTTATTAAGAATGATAATCAAACAGCAATTTCCTGTATTAATCGGGGGCGGTAGTGTTAAATATTCATACTTAAATGATATTACAAAGACTTTTTGGCACTGGTGCGAAAAAAAAAGGTATTGAAGTTTCAATTATATTTTCATCTAAAATTTTGAACTATAGGAAAACAAGATCACTATCGATTAACACAGAATATGGTTAAAAAATTATATAATCAGATTTGGATTTGGTTTCCGGGAAAAAGATTTATTTGCAACTAGAATTAACAAAAAATGTAATAAATTTGTTTCGTGGTTTCCAGACCCTAGTCATTTCCCATGCGTTTACAATAAACTGGTCTCGTTTTTTTTTTACGCTTTTCCTCCTTTTTGTAATTGCAAAGGTTTTAGAAAAAATTTTCAGAAAAGGCTTTAGGAATTGTAGTGGTACCATATTGGCCCACACAGGCATGGTATCCTTATTTAATAGGCTTTTATTAGAACAACCTATTTATTTTAAATCAAAAAAAACTCTACCAACCCTCCTTTCAGAAAACACCATCCATTGTACCGGAAATTTCCCTGGTTGCAGGGAAATTATCCGGCAATCTTTATCTCAAAAGGACCAGAGGGGCATTAGAAGTAATCACTGCATCTTTAACAAAGGTACATTGGGAGTATACAGCTTGTTTTAGAAGTTTTGGCAATTCTGTGCAATCAATAAAAAAAATCCTTTTTTTTATGATCTAAAGACTTATTTGGATTTTTATTAGACACCCCTTTAAAAAGGGCTTTCCCTTTTCCAAATTGTAAACATAGGTCAGCACTTAATTTAATTTTTACCCTATGAATGGTGATGAAAAATTATTAATAGGTTTGTGAGGGGTGTCTCTTATTCGACCACCAGAGGCTAAATATAAAAAATTGGAATCCTGCCCCAAAATTTTAAAAACCTAAGTAGATTGTATCCTTTAGAAACTTTAGATTTAGAATACGCAACATACAGACTTGTCACTCTTATGCAAAATCGGCCAGCAGAGTTCAAACTCTTTCTCTCATTAAGGTCTCAAACATAAAAATATTACCAGATAAAGATAGAAATTAAGATACCAGATAGGGTAAAGAATCTCCTCAGGAAAACCTGTTTTTAATTTTTCCTTTCTTTAAACAAACAAAGAACTTTGGTAGCTTTTACTATCGTAGATTAAAAAAGAACGAAAACATTTCGCAATGCTGAAGAAAGCTTAAACTGACACCAAAAGAAACCATATCACCCAGCATCCTCCCAATAGTCGATGGATCAAAGAAAACTTTACCCAGGGGGACTCAATTTTTCAGCCCATTTTCCGCCATCAACCTCTGCCGATTCAAATGGGGTAAACATCAATTAATTAAAAATTCAGCTGGTTGGTCTCCTCAACCATTTTGTTTTATAACCGTTTCCAAGGAGCCCCAGGCTAATTTTAATAAATTGTTCAAATAGGATCTAAATAGTTATTATGTAATATTTTTATTTTTATAATTCCTTATATTAAGTTATTAAGTTATTATATCAATTATAAATGGATAACAATATAGTCTTTAAAAAAAAAAAAAAAATTGCCTCTTACTTTGAACATCTACATGGTAATTATATCGAGGAAAAAGGAAGGAAAATTTAAAGATTAATCGACTTACCAGGAAGAAACGTAATTTTCCGAGCCCAATATAATTACCCACCCCCTATATACCCCAAATGGTAGGCAATTTTTTAGGCACTCCAACGGAATGACAAAGCAATAAACAGCCCGACCGGGCTGCTGAAAAAAAAAAATGTTAACATAAACATAAAAAAATTAAGTGATGAAGGTTTATTCGGAAACAACATGGTAATTATATCTTCGGACAAGCTCGGAAAATTGATTAATTTTTCCACAGGTAATCGTTAATCTTTAAATTTTTCCAGATAGGATTTTGCAAGTGTATGGCTGCAAGTAGCGTCGGATGGTTTTTTTTCCGGAATTTTCTGTCCTGAAAAATTAAAATGTGGTTAGAAAAAGTTTATCCATCAACATTTATAAATTATATCGTGTAAAAAGTGTTTAGATCTTTAAAGTTTATTACATATTATAATACTTACTTAAATTTAGACAAAATATATGAAAGTTTCTGGTTTAAATCACGTTTTAATCGGAAGCATGTCTAAACGACAGATAATGAAATAATACTAGTGCGCATACGCAATGGCCGAATTATTATTTACTTTTTTGAAAAAAAAATAATGGTTTTTGTATCCCAAAACCCAAATATATACTGTTATGGACCTACATAAATATATTAAAAAAACTAATGTAGAATAAGACATTTACATTTTTAATTTTAAAATAAAAACAAATTCAAGTTTCCCGCCCACCCGAGATCTTCTTTTTGCCAAATGTTGCCTGTGGACAATTTTGCTATTTTAGTGACACCCCCTGCTTTTTACTCAACGAACTCAAGGAAAACATCAAAAATTTTTAAGCTTAATAAAGGACCGTTTTTATTCAGAAATAGTAACAATATTTTACACTTTTTGTAAGGTACAGCGTGTGGTAAAATTATTTCACTATTAAGGGCTGGGTGATTAAATGAGGGATTTGTTTTACAAGAGTCTAATAATAAACACCTAGTTTTTTAATCTTGGACAATAAACCTTTTAAAAAAAAATAAAATAGTGTAAAACTATTTCCGAATAACAAAACCTTTAAGATTTTTTCCTTAGTTATTTTGAAACTGGTGATGTCTTATAAATAAATACATGAGAACAAAACCGCTTTTAAACATCCCTTTTTTGGAAATATTAACTTTTTCAGTGTTTATGGCATTGCGCCATCACAAAAATTTTTAAAGTCGATGTTTTTTTAAAAATATTTTTAACGTCGAAAAATTGTTTTGTTTATTATCTGGTGACGATAGTGTCATTTCTTTAGATGCTGTTGATCAAAAACAGTTTACAAAACGCATTGAAATATTCAATCTAATAGAAAAAAGATAAAATGACCCGAAGTGCTTTACAATATCTAGAATTTAAATTTTTTAAACGAATACTCCACCTCCCAATCCCCTTGAATCACCCATAAACAATAAAGAACGGTTTTACTTTGTTTACTATCCCCTATAGCTGTTTTGTGATAAAACAAAGTCTTTAACTGTTCTCAATTCCTTGGGCTCCGACGGCACCTCAATTCAATAATTTACCCGATATTTTAGAGTCAGATCCCCAAAGTTGCCGGTGCAATGGGTCGTGGATTGCGTCGAACTGTCATATCAATAAATGTTTATTTTTAAATCTTATGTGTATATTAACACAAAAACTAACATTTTTGAATATTTTTTTTACATTTTTAAGTCAATTTCCTGATTTTTTATTTTTGAGATCTGGCAATTTGTTTACGTTTTTTTCCCAAAACAAAAACAAAAATTTACTATACCAAACACCCGGCCTACAAACTGGCGTTTTAATTCCCGGGCCCGAGTTCGGAAATCTTTAATTAAAAATCTTTACCAGTATTAAAATAATTTGTTTTTGGATTTTATTTTGTTTGGGTTATTTTATGAACAAGATAATACTTTTTAAATGTTAGGATTGACCAAATTTAAAGATTGTTCTTAATTTTTTATTCTTTATGGTCGTATTTTTTATAGTTTCTATACAGAAGTTAATTTTTTAATTAATAAAATGTTTATACATAAATATAAGTTCAAGGAAAGCTATAACATAGTTTGTGTTTAGTCTGGGGGATATTTTTAGCGGTGTGAAGTTAGCTGACAAAAAGTTGGAAAAACCCGAACATTGCCGAACGTCCATAGGCGGCGGAGATGTTTAATAACAGCTGAATTTAAACCAACTTGATAATGTTTAATATAGAAACTAAAATTCGAAGAAATTTTTTAAAAAAAAAATAGTCGTGTTTATATGGTACATTATCGGGTCTGTAAACTAATTTGTAAAAAAAAATAAACAAGAAAATTTTTAGAATGTTTTCCCTTTATTTGGGCACCCCGTTGATACCCATACCCCACTAATAGACCGTTAAAATAACTTTTCAAAATTGCTTATGGGGCTTTTTACAATAATTTGTAAAAATGTATCAAGAAAATTTTGCTTCACAAAATTTAACTGGGATTTTAAAGTAGAATGTTTTTCCTTAATTTTGACACCCCCGTTGATACCCGCACCCCTCTAATAGACCAGTAAAATAACTTTTCAATATTGTTTATGAACGTTTGTTAAATAATTTTAAAAAAATGTATTAAGAATTTTGCTTCACTAAAATTTAACTGGGATTTTAAAGTAGAATGTTTTCCTTTATTTTGACACCCCCTTTTATACCTATATCCTTTAATAGACCGTAAAATAACTGTTCAATATTGCTAATGGGGCCTTTTTTAAATAATTTGTAAAAATGTATCAAGACAATTTTTCTTCACTAAAATTTAACTGAAAATTTTAAAGTAGAATGTTCTTCCTTAATTTTGACACCCCGTTGATACCCGGACCCCTAATGACCAATAAAATAACTTTCAGTACTTATGGGGCATTTTTTTTAAATAATTTGTAAAAAATGTATCAAGACAATTTTGCTTCACTAAAATTTAACTGAGATTTCAAAGAAGAATGTTTTCCCTTTATTTTGACACCCCCGTTGATACCCATACCCCTCTAATAGAACGGTAAAATAACTTTTCAATATTGCTTATCGGGCCTTTTTTTAAATAATTTGTAAAAAATGTATCAACAAAATTTTTCTTCACTAAAATTTAACTGTGATTTTAAAGTAGAATGTTTTTCCTTAATTTTGACACCCCTGATGATACCCGGACCCCTCTAATAGACCGGTAAAATAACTTTTCAATATTGTTTATGATGACGTTTGTTAAATAATTTGTAAAAATGTATTAGGACCATTTTGCTTCACTAAAATTTAACTGGGAATTTAAAGTAGAATGTTTTCCCTTTATTTTGACACCCCCTTTGATACCCATATCCCTCTAATAGACCGGTAAAATAACTTTTCAATATTGCTTATGTGGCCTTTTTTTAAATAATTTGTAAAAAATGTATCAAGAAAATTTTGCTTCACTAAAATTTAACTGGGATTTTAAAGTAGAATGTTTTCCCTTTATTTTTACACCCCCTTTGATACCAATATCCCTCTAATAGACGGGTAAAATAACTTTTCAAAATTGCTTATGGGCTTTTTTTAAAAATAATTTGTAAAAAATGTATCAAGAAAAAATTTTGCTCACTAAAATTTTGCTGGGATTTTAAAGTAGAATGTTTTCCTTAATTTTGGCCCCGTTATCCGGACCCCTCTAATAGACCAGTAAAATAACTTTCAAAATTGCTTATGGGGCCTTTTTAAAATAATTTTGTAAAATGTCAAGAAAATTTTGCTTCACTAAATTTAACTGGATTTTAAAGTAGAATGTTTTTCCTTAATTTTGACACCCCCGCTGGGTCCCGGACCCTCTAATAGATCGGTAAAATAACTTTTCAATAGCTTATGGGGCTTTTATCAATATTTGTAAAAATGTATCAAAAATTTGCTTCACTAAATTTACTAGGATTTTAAAGTAGAATGTTTTTCCCTTATTTTTTACCCCCTTTTCCATCCCCCTAATAGACCGGTAAAATAACTTTCAAAATTGCTTATGGGGCTTTTTTAAAATAATTGTAAAATGTATAGAAAATTTTTTCACTAAAAATGGGGTTTATAGAATGTTTCTTAATTTCTGTAGGACTTATAGACCAGTAAAATAACCTTTTAGGCTTTTTAAAATATTTGTTTTACAAAAAAAATTTTGTTACTAATTTTCTGGGTTTAAAAGTTTCTTTATTTTTGATCGACCCTTCTAATAGATCGGTAATAACTTTCAAATTGCTTATGTGACATTTTTAAATAACTTGTAAAAAAAGATCAAGAAATTGCTTCACTAAATTTTACGGGATTAGAATATTTTCTCTTTATTTGACCTACCCCCTACCTCTAATCGAAAAATACTTTAATTGCTTATGGGTTTTAAAAATTTGTAAAATGATCAAAAAATTTTCCCCTAAATTTAACTGGGATTTAAAGTAGATTTTTCCTATGACACCCCCTTGATCGGACTTCTCATGAGTAAAATAACCCTTTTTAATAATGCTTATGGGGCATTTTTAAAATAAAATTTGTAAAAATGTATTAGAATTTCTTCACTAAATTTAACTGAGATTTAAGGTAGAATGTTTTCCCTTTATTTTTAACCCCGTTGATACCCTCCCCCTAATAGACCGGTAAAATAACTTTTTAAGCGTCACCATAAGCAATATTGAAAAATTATTTTGCCGCACTTAAAGGGGTCTAGGTATCAACGGTTAAACAAAGGAAATCATTCTATTTAAATTCCCAGTTAAATTTTAGTGAACAAAATTTCTTGATATATTTTTTACAAATTTCTAAAAACGTCATCATCAAGTAATATTGAAAGTTATTTACCGCATTAGAGGGTCAGATAACGGGGTGTCAAAACAAAGGAAATCATTTTTATTTAAATTTCCAGTTAAATAGTAAAGCAAAATTGTCTTGATATATTTTTTTACAAATTATTAAAAAACGTCATCATAAGCAATACTGAAAAGTTATTTTCGGATCTTTTAGAGGGCTCTAGTATAACGAGGGTGTCAAAACAAAGGAAAACATTTTACTATAAATTCCCAGTTAAATTTTACGGGCAAAATTGTCTTGATATTTTTTTACAAATTATCTAAAAACGTCATCATAAGTAATATTGGAAAGTTATTTTACCGGTCTATTAGAGGTTCTAGTATCAACGATGATGTCAAAACAAATGGAAAAACATTTTACTTTAAATTCCCGTTAAATTTTAATAATGCAAAATTGTCTTGATATTTTTAAATTATTTAAAAGCGTCATCATAAGCAATATTGAATATTTTACCGGTTATTAGAGGATCGATATCAACGGTGTCAAACAAGGAAAACATTCTACTTTAAATTCCCAGTTAAATTTTAGTAAGCAAAACTGTCTTATACATTTTTATAAATTATTTAAAAAGCATTACCATAAGTAATATTGAAAAGTTATTTTACGTCTATTAGAGGGTCAGGTATCAATGGGGGTGTCAAAAGTAAGGAAAAACATTCTACTTTAAAATACCAGTTAAATTTTAGTGAAGCAAAATTGTCTTAATACTTTTTTTATAATTATTTAAAAACGTCTCATAAGTAATATTGAAAAGTATATTTACGGTCTATTAGAGGGAATATCAAACTTTATACTTCAATTACCAGTTAAATTTTGGTGAAGCAAAATTGTCTAGATATATTTTTACAAATTAGTTTACAGGCCCGATAAGTACCATATAAACACGATTATTTTATTTTACAAAAAAATTTTTAGAGTTTTAGTTTCTATTTTAAAAAATTAATTTGGTTAAAAAACATCAAAGTTAGTTTAATTCAGCTGTTATTAAACATCTCCGCCGCCTATGGACGTTCGGCAATGTTCGGTTTTTGTCTGCCAACTTTTTGTCAGCTAACTTCACACCGCTGATATTTTTGATGGTAATTATTGCATATACGGTTTTCTTCTATTCTTGGATTATATGGCAAAATTTTTATATAGTCGTATTCTAGTGTCCTTAGGGATTGCAAATATACTACCGGAGAAGAGAAATTATGTGTTTTAATATTTTTTATTTTAATTTGAAAATTTAAAATTACCATTAATTTTCTCCATATAATGCGAAAACTCCCCCTTTATGACAAAAAACGTCGGCGGGCAGTGTGGCCAAATCGGGGTCTTTTCGAATACGTCCCTTTTCACGTCTAAAATGTAATTGGGGAAAATAAAAGCCGCTTTAACTAATCAGAATTATCCATGACCAACTTTTTAGACAAATTCAAGAGTCCTTAGTCGGTCATGGTTAGTTTCCGGTTAGTTCGGTTAGCCCCTTTATTTTTCCCAATTATATTTCAGACTGAACAGGAATATCAAATTTTGATGGCCGAAAATTATTAAGTCCGGCAGCACTGTTATTAGGTGATATATATATATATATATATATATATATATATATATATATATATATATATATATATATATATATATATATATATATATATATATATATATATATATATATATATATATATATATATATATATATATATATATATATATATATATATATATATATATATATATATATATATATATATATTATATTATTAAAAATGTATAATAGGCAAATTATCTTTCAAAATTTTGAAAAATGGTATGGGGAAAAGCTGCATATTTTTAAATTCTACACCCACGTGCCAATTTTCAACTCTGTACACTTTTTATTTTTCCCAACTTTTTGTAGTTTTCTACTATATGAATTATCCGAATTTATTTAAAACCCTCTAAAATTATTTTTTCATAATCATTTAACTTTTAAATGTAATTCTCATACCTAATAATGTTGATACAAATAATTTTGTACAAAAATAGAAAATACCCCAATGAAATAACGTCAAACTTGATGCAAATGTGGTATAATTTTCACAAAAGCTGACAAAACACACTTAATTTTTGTTTATTATTGAATAGCTACATTACAAAATCGACAATGTTATAAAATTATTGTTAATTTAAATACTGGTAATTAAAATGCTATTTAAAAACACTAAGTGCAATTTTAAAACATAAATCCTTGGATTCACGATTGATCAAACGCAACAAAGGATAAGAGTGTCATGAAAACAATTGAACAAAATTAATGAAGCAACATATCTGTCAAGTCAAGAAAGCAGTTGGCAAGAAATTGTTTATTTGTGTTATTTTATAATATTTTTCCTATAAAAATGTTTTAAGAAAAACATATTATAAAATAACACAAATAAACAATTTTTTTTTTATCTTGGGACAGTCCACGAAGGCTGATGCCTAATACTAACTAACGTGAGGTGTCTTCAGTGTGGTGAGAGGGGTTTGTTCACACGACTTAAATTTTTTGGAGATTGGGAGGAGAAGGAAAAACTTCTGCGGGCAGCAGGTTCCAAAGTCTTGACACTCTAGGATGAAGGAACGAAGAAAGGGGAAGTTCGGGGCCTCTCTAACTGAACTGTAGAAGGATGCATAAAAGTTGCACTACGTGTTGCTCTGCTGGGAGCTGCCAGAGAAGGAATTATACTGGCCAAGTCCTCTGAGCAGAAGCCGTGAAAATACTTAAAGAAGAGCGACAGATCCGCTTCAGCTCGACGGTGGAAAAGAAGAGGAAGCCTTTCTGTAAGCTTGGGATCATTAATAAAACAAACGGCTCTTCTTTGAATGGAGTCCAGAATGCTAAGTGTTGTAGGGACGCCATTCCCCAGACATGAGAACAATATTCTAAAGAGGGTCTGATTTGGGATACATACAGAGTGTAAGATTGGAAGAAAGAAATATTTTCTGGCTCGGATGAGAAATCCAATCTTTTTTGAAGCTGCCGAAGCTATGGATAAAATGTGTTTGTGCCAGTTGAGGTTGTTCTCAAAAGTAACGCCGACAAGATTAAACGACTCTTTTTCTGAGAATTGGCCGCTCATATGTAAGGGATGATCATTTGCAGAC
Source organism: Listronotus oregonensis (assembly GCA_019359885.1). Taxonomy (NCBI): domain Eukaryota; kingdom Metazoa; phylum Arthropoda; class Insecta; order Coleoptera; family Curculionidae; genus Listronotus; species Listronotus oregonensis. Next base: position 14,718 of record JAHBCN010017645.1, read on the forward strand.
TTTTTCGCGACAGGGAACATGACTGTGTTTTCGAGGCATTAAACTGAACAAGATTTTGCGCCCAATCCAAGATAAGTTTGAGGTCTTGTGAAAGAGATATCTGCATTGACCTGCGCTTGTTTTCGAAATCAGGATTACACGGTGGCCTAAGAAATGTGAATACTAGAGTGGAGGGTACTATCGTCAGCAAAACTATGCATGGGATTGATTGTGGAAGAGAGAATATCGTTAACTTGTAGAAGAAACAGCGTGGGTGCCAGCACTGAGCCTTGGGGCACCCCAGCATTAATTTGGCAGAAGCTGGAGGAATAAACATCTACACTAACTGATACACGTCGATTAGAAAGGAAACTGGAAAGCCAAGAGCAAAGCTTAGGTGGAAGACCGTAAGAAGGAAGTTTGTTAAGAAGCCCATCATGCCCGATATATAGATACTTTAAGATTTGGGTATTAATGAATTTTTCCATTACTTTGCAAACAACTGAAAGAAGAGATATAGGTCTATAGTTGGAAGGGAGACTTTTGGATCCTTTTTTGGGGACAGGTTGCACACGTGCAGCTTTCCAACTCTCCGGGAAAATGCCCGTGTCGTAAGAGATTCGAAAGAGGCGAGTTAAGATGGGTGCAAGCTCGGGAGCACATTTTTTTTAAGACGATTGCTGTCGACGATATCGTCTGGGCTGGTATGCCATCCAGCCCAGACGATTTTTTAGTATTAAGAGAAGAAAGAATACGCTTGATCTGTTTAACTTTAAAAAATATCGGACATTTTATGAGAAACAGGAACAACTGTTGGAAGGGGAAGATTAGTAGGAGGATCAAGCGTAGAGTTGGCAGCAAATTGTTTGGCAAATAGTTCGGCTTTTCCTTTGGAGGTAGAGACAATTCCATCTTCGGAGATTAGGGGTGGAAAAGAATTTGTGCAAAACTTCTGACTAATATTTTTGGCAAAGGACCAGAAAGCTTTACTGCCATTTGAGCAAGAGAGAACTTTATCTTTTATTCGATTGTTAAAATGGTCTTTTGCTTTCTTGACGTGACAGATATTTTGCCTCATTAATTTTTATTCAATTGTTTTCATAACATGTGACAAAGGTCAAATATTGGAAAATTTTAAACATTGTTGATGATGAAGCTATTTTGGGATATTTTGTTTATAAAGGGAAAAAATTTGGCAGTTTTCTAAAGGCCCTACGTACGTTATTAGGGATAAGTGGATTCTAATGGTTCTTAAAAAATTTTTTAAATCGCTCCAGTAGTCTCAAGCCTATTCAATTCAAACAAATAAACAATCAAATATTTCCCTTTATAACATTAGTATAGATAAAAGTGTCTGTACAGGCTTATTCATCTAAAAAAAACAAGGTTTAGTTTTGAACTTTCCTGAATGGGGGTTGCTGGGTTTATTCCTGCGGTTCTGTGATTGCTAAAAACTGCATAAAACTATAAGGATAGTTTCACCTGAAAATACCTGGCTGCCACAGGTCACAGGTGCTTATTTTCAAAATTAACAATTTTAAAAATACGTTTATTACTTTTAGTAGTTTTTTAATGAGGTTTTCATCAGAAGAACGGCCAAATTTTATTATATACTAAAAATTTTTGATATTTCTAAACCAACAACAAAATTACAATAAACAGAAAAAATTAAATACAATACGGGTAAAAATTATAATAAGAACACATATAACAAAAAAAATTTAAAATTACTTTAAATTTTAAAAGTGTTTAGCCCCCTTTTTTTCGGAACAAACATGATCTTAACCCCCCTTAGCCTTTCGCTCGCCGAATTTTTGAGGTTCTTGGTTAAGACGATTAATTTTTTTTACAATTTTTCCCATTTCTTCCGTGTTTATGTTTTCATTTTGGTAGACGACATTCATCAATAAAGAAAATGTAAAATTGTAATATCTGGACTTTGGTGGCCATTTGTGCCATAACATCAATCCACTGATTGTATCGGCGATTTGATCTGCACCCTTTACGAACAGCATGAGGCGGCGCTCCGTCTTTTCCAAATTATCTTGCGATACTTTCAGTGTCCTCAATACGTTTTCAAGAAGATTGAATATCTTATTGGACCCCCCATAGAATATTGGCCCGACAACTCTATTTTAAGCACCCCACAGATATGAAAAAACCTTCTTTGGTATTTAATCTCTTGAAATTTTCTGGAATTTTGTCTTGCCCAGCTGTGCGTTTGCATGGTTAAACATTCCCCAAAGTAGTTAGTGAACGGGCTTCATCCGCCAAAAAAATTTTTGAAACAGGGTAGGATCTTATCTTGTTCATGGATTAAAATTTTGAAACAATTGAAAGCGAAGTTCCTTTTGTTAAATGCTCCTAAAAGATATTAAAAAAATTTCAGTGTTCTCTGAACCGTCGCATAGGGTTTTTCTTCTTGCAGGGCCTAACTGCGTCAGTAATTGACTTAATGGGATACAAAAAAAAGAATTTAGAATAGCTCGATCCCCTTTCTTTTTTATTGTAGTCCTTTTTTTTAATATGTAACGATTTTGTTTTTCGAATAAGACCTTCAGTTTTAAAATCTTTTACTGATATATTTCGGTGGGGAAATTTTCAACATATCTTCGTTTGTTTCCTCGACTTTACAATAGAGAGTTATAATTTAAAGCTGTTCTTTAAAAAATCTTTATTATAAAAATCTCAAAAAATAATAAACGTATTTTTTAAAAATTTTTAACTTTGACAAATAAGCACCTGTGACCTGTGGCTGCGAGGTTTTTTTGGGGGAAATTTCCATGTATCACCATTTTTTAAAATTGCAGCAGAACCGCAGGAAATAAACCCATAAACCCCCATACTCATACTGTACAGGGTCTTCATTAATGTTTGTAACCACGTGACCCAAAAAAGTTGCGGGGTTTCCTATTCAAAGGGTTTCACAAAATTTAATAAAATATCCCCAAAATATTCATTGGCGCCGGGCATTTTAAAATCGATATTTAAATGTCAAAAAAATTTTTTTTGGTTAAAAAATTTTCCATTTATCATTTTTTTTAAGTAGTTGTAATTTGAACATCCCAAAATGAAGTTATTACAGCCTTTTGGATAATTTTTTTTATGCATTTAGTTTTGAGTCTCTTGTTTGTCAATTTTAATTTGCTAGATTTAGCTACAAAAAATTCTAGTCAAGGGAAAAGGGGAATTTTTGTACAGTAAGATCATTTAATGCGGTTTTGCATTCGATTCTATCAAGTCTACAAGCTTTGTGAACAAATTTAATTATTGGAAAATGAAAACCTGC
>JAHBCN010017646.1:0-18070 GCA_019359885.1 Listronotus oregonensis
TATATATATATATATATATATATATATATATATATATATATATATATATATATATATATATATATATATATATATATATATATATATATATAATATATATATAATATATATATATATATATATATATATATATATATATATATATATATATATATATATATATATATATATATATATATATATATATATATATATATATATATATATATATATATATATATATGTATTTATATTATATATTATATATATAATATTATTATATATATATATATATATATACCGGGTGAAACGAAACACTACCGAACCTTTTTTTTCTTGAATAAAAAACATAATTTCAAATTTAAACAAAAACAAAGTGCTGATTTTGGATATTATAACATGCTCTATCATTTGTTTAACCAAACGACATAACTTTGATTTTTTAAAGGAATACCCTGTATATTTTTATAAATTTGGATTCTAGAATCATTTTGATATAAAATGAAATATTATATCCATCCTATCTTCTGTTTTTTGAGAAAATGGGTTGTTCCAAACTACCGATAATGAGTTTTAGGGGAAAACAATAAATTATAAAAAATTATTATGTTTAATTTAATTTTTCCATCAGAGGTCAAAATTTAAAACCCATTCCCGGTTTCCGGAAGGCTGAAAATTCTTTCCAATAATGTTATTCAAAAATTTAATAAACCGATTTTTTTTAAATTTGGTTTGGTTACCCTAATATAAAACCTTATTATGTCCTATACCTTCTTTTTAGTTTTTGAAAATGGCGATTGAAGATGCCCAAACGACCGAATTATGCAGTTATAGGAAAAAAATAAACTTTAGAAAATTAATGTAAAATAATTCGGGCCCTTTCTTTGGAGAATTTTGTTATTTTAATATTGTTTTTATTTAATAAATTAAAAATAATTTAATATTAAATTAAAAAATACAAATATTTCTAACGTTTATTTTTTTCCCCTATACTCATAATATGCGGTCTTTGAACATCTTAATTTTTACCAACAAGATAGGAAATATGGTTTTATATTGTAAGTAAATCCAAATTTAAAAAAAATACAGGGGAAATTAGTACATATTGGAAAAGTCATTTTCACTGGAACCGGAATATTTAATTGACCTCTACGAAAAGTCAAATTAAAATTTTAATTTTAATTTTTATTTTATTTGTTTTTAAAAACATAATACATTTTAAATCCATTTCAAAAAGGGAATAGGATAGAATATACATTTTATATCAGAAATGATGGTGCAAATTTAAAAATACGGGATTCCATGAAAAAATTTTTTCCCAAAAAAGGTTGAATGTTATAATTTTCCAAAAAATCACTTATAATATTATAGCTCCATTTAAACTGTTTTTTCCCAAGAAAATAAAAACGGTAGTATTTGTTCACCATTATATATATATTATTATATATATATATATATATATATATAATATATATATATAAAATATATATAAAATATATATATATATATATATATATATATATATATAAAATATATATAAAATAAAAATATATATAATAAAATATATATATATATATATATATATATATATATATATATATATATATATATATATATATATATATATATATTTTATATATATATTATTTAAGCAGTTGACTTGCAAATTAAATTACCTGTTTAATGATACCCCAAGTCAGCTAAAACTATCATTTTCGTAGTTTCTCTTTTTCTCTATTATCCAAAAACTAATAAAAGTATATTGGAGGGGTTATAATTAGGTTTTATTTTTATGTCATAAATTGGTTAATTTTAGGGTAAAATTTTGTGCAAAAAGAAGGAAAAATACAATAAAAAAGCGGTTAGTTTAAACTTTAAGTTTGACGACGAATATCTCAGTACCAAAACTTCCTAAACAAATTGGCCTCAGGCTTGCGATCAGCGACTCAAATTAGCGGATGCAAAAATCATAAAAATCGGCGAATGAGCAATTAAGTAAAAAATTTTCGCATAGCCCATTTGCAAGAAAAAATTAAGAAATTTAATTTTAATAAAAATTTTATGCCATCAAGCAAGTTGTTCCAAGAAAATGTTCCAAGTAAAAGTTGTTTAAAATAAAGGGGCAAATTCAACGGTATCACTAGTTTGTGACTTTTTTTTCAAGAAACCCCTATTTTTTTATTATCTTAATCTTCAAACAAAAGAAGAAACTTTTATATAAAACTTTCTTTAATCTGATTTGAATTTTGAAAAATATCACAGCAACACAAAATAAAATTGAAGGTTCAAAAGACATGATCATGGTATCGTTATGTTTTTGGGATCGCTAAATCCAAAATCAGGGGAAGTATAACCCCCCCATCAGGTTAGGGTCAAGGGCGTTTCAAGGCCAAATCTGCAAAATCAATTGCAACCAAATTTAACCAGTGTATACCTATGTTTTTGAGGGCGCTGAATACAAATCCGTTCAGGTTCAGTAGTTCAGGTTAACTTTAAAACGCTATTGACCCTGACCTAATGGGGTTAAACTAACGACGGATTCGTATTCACTGCCCTCAATAATAACAAATAAATAAATAAATAACACTGTTTTAATTTGGTTGCGAATAATTTTGAAGTTTTGACCTTGAAATGCCCTTGACCCAGCGACCTCAAAAACATAGAGAAATCACAGTCAAGTCTTTCGAACCTTCAATTTTTCTTGTAATGTGTGATATCTTTTAAAAGTACGTAAATTAGAATTCTGAAATAAAAAATCAAAGGTAATATAAGTATGACTTTTAAATTGCAGTCAATGTCACAAACTGGTTATACCTTTTTATTTGCTTAATTTAAAACAAAATTACTCTCTATATGTGCCGTTTTCCAATTATTCGCCTGTATCAAGGTTAAAAGGATCACCCTGTATAATGACTACATAGTAAAATAATTATAAATAAAAGGTACCAAAAATAGTCGTATTAAAAAATAAAGGTATTGCAGTTGTAAATTTTTTTTATGCGGCTCGCAAGAAATAAAGCTTTTATTACAATATTGGACTTGTAACTGAAAACATCTAGCCAAAATATTCAGTTTAACGAGCTGTGGAACCTAAACATAAAGCATGTAAGAGCCTTAACTCCTTCGGGAAAACCGCTGTGCCTTTCCAGAAATTATTTAAATTTCTTACCATTAAAATATCGCCAGTCACAAGAGCATTTCATGTTGTCCCAGTTTATTCTCAACAACGCAACGGTGTGTTTGAAACACCAACAACTTTATTGGATTACTTTATTAATCTCATTACTTAGTAGTGTACAACATAATATTATTATGTAAAGTTTTAGGTAATAAACTACCTAGTTAATATACTAAAGTACTCAATAGCATGCTCGTAGTTTTAATTAGGTTATTTAAACAAATATTGTCTTTTAATAATAGAGTTTATTATGCACAAGGTTGTTTGTTATACCGATTATTTTAAATTAATTTTGATCACTCAATTATCTAAAAGCTAGTAGCTCCAACAAGTATTCCCACAAACAGTTGATAAAAGTTACAAATTAGATTTAAAAAAAGAAAAAACAATAAACATTTTAAAAACTTTTATGTAGAAATAGTGTGTATCTTTGATTGATGTACCATGGTTACCTTTAAAACATGCGCGTGTTTGAAAGTTGGATTACAACACGCTCAGGCGTATTTTAATTAAGCAAAATAGGGTTTTTGTAAAAAATTAGTAACTTTTTTAAGCCCACAAAGGCTTGAATAAAGCATAAATAGGACCCGTAGGGTCGGATTTTCAGATGATTAATTAATTTTTTCACAGGGGCTTCAGCGTTGTATTATCAAAACATGCAAATATCAAATTTTTTGTTATACAGAAAACTATCTTCAATAACTTCTGAGTATTTTTATCCAAACGGGACCTACAGTTTAACGTAGATTCTGAACTACACCCAACAAGATACGGTGTTACTGGCTGTCATCCATCCAATTACCGACCGTGGCCGAGCATTGCTTATGTTTTTTTTATCCCTTTTCCAACGAGCTATTAAATATCTACGTTTTTATTTATTAAAATGTTGGGTTGCTTGATTGGTCTTGGCGGGGCTGGTCGCGTGCCCAAATTTACTCTACAGCCTATTGGATTATTGTGCTTTCCTTTTTTTATGGAAGGTGTGTCTCTTTATCAGGTCTAGTATTGACACCGTGCGTGATGACAACGACATCTGACGGCTGCATTTAATCAGTGGCGGCTTGTGGTCAATCTTTCGGGGAGGTCATTAGTTAAAATATCAAATGCATATGGCTTAACTGATTTTTAGTAAAAAAAACAATTATAGGCATTTTATTTCACACAGACGTTTACTTCAAAGAAAAAATAAGAAAGAAAAATTCAAAAATAAATAATTTAGCAGGATTATTTTAGTTGAAGAATTATATTTTTATTTATAAAGAAGCATAACAATATAACAAATAATATGCATCGACATCTGTTTAAACAGAAAAATGGCACAACATATTCTAAAACAAAATATCATGCCCGACAGTAAGTAATATCGCTATGCCAGAGGTATGACGGCAACTTATAGGTTAAAAATAAGCAATTTATATAATATAAAATAAAAAAGGTGACTTAACTTACCTAAATAGTCATAAATTTTAGTTCAATCCTTCTGACTTTGGCACTTGCAAAATGATTGATTACTTTTTCATTGTAATTTACAATGTTATTTATAAAGGCCTTTTTAATACTTAACATGGTCAACTCAGATAGTCTACCTTTCCCCATTGTGCTGCGTAAAAATGTCTTTATTCTATTTAATGTAGAAAAGCAACTCTCGCCCTCTACAGTTGTCATCGGTAACGTACACAAAATTGTCTACAAATGCTCTGTTTCCGAATTTACATTAAAAAAACATACACAAACAAAAACTAAATTCCTAAAATCGTATATAATTCGTTCTATAATAACCGTATAACAAACAAACACCTTGAAAAATGCGTAATTTTTCTCTTCGCGGCTGTTGACCCAGATCATGCGATTACACTGCTTCGGAAAGCAGCCAAAATCGCCCAATCGTAAATTAGATCGAGAAAACTTGACTCGTCTCCGTTTAAAACAATGCGGTCAATGAAGGCAGGCAGCCCGGTTTTCGTCCAACAAACGAAACCACCGATCTGGAGATCGCTGCGCAAAGCTTGTGGAATCCAGTAATTGATCAACAAGTTTATATGCTTAGAATAATAAGGGAATTTTTAAAAGATTGAAAAAAAAGTTTTTTGATTTATATCATTATTATGTTTTTGTTCGGAAATATTAGTCAAAAATATTGAGAGGTCATTGACCAAATGACCCAATGGAGGAGCCGCCACTGCATTTAATCATGCTTTAAAGCCAAGGGAGAGCTGTAAGATTACTTATAATATTTATTTATTTTTCGTAAGTAAATACATATAAAGCTGGTCAGCACTGTAAAAGTAAAGTGCAATATCAATAGTTAATAAACAATTTTAAAGCTTAGAAAGTAAGTATAAAAAGTGTGTTTTTGATTTAAAAAAAAGTTCTTGGAGTTTTGTAGAAACGAACTCGAAACCTTCGTGTTGCTTGTCAAACGTGATAGCTATTTAGCCACTGAGGCATCGTACTAAAATAAGCAATAAAAATAATAATTTGCAGGCTATTTATAAATCAACTAACCTTTTAACTAAGATATTTATATTACCTGACACAGTACACCATTTCATGTAAGCCGTTGTTTTAAGTCCCGGAAATGAATTAAATTTGCAGTTACTATTTCTGCCAAAATTCTTACATTTAACATTACACAACAACTACTATGTCCCATTTTTCATATTTTATCTAATTGTTTACATTTGAATCAAGCATGATTTAACGAAAAATTGGACCACAGCGGGCGCTGCAATCGATGCAGCTGTCCCCACCCAAAGGTTGAAACTTAACAAGGAGTGCTCGATTTTTACTATTTGTCCGCAGATAAGGTTATGTTTGTTACGTCACCTTATTGCCCAGAAGGTAGATTTATTTTTTTTATTTTTGTTAAATATTCAACTTTTGAAAACTAATTTGGATGTACATCTACTATTAGATCCGTATTGTATACAACTTGATAAGACTTTATCCTACTTGTAAACAAAACAATAGGGCAACAGGATTACGTCACAAATATCGAATTGCCATTTAAATTGGCGTATATGGGCACAGAGCACTGTAGAAGTGCTCTGTGATATGGGCTTAAATGGGATCCAGCACTCCTTGTTAGGTTTACCACTCTTGATCCCCACCTATACTTCGCACCTTGCCAATTGGCATTCATCTACTGCTCAATAAATGGCAAAATATTATAGATAATATTGGCGAATATTTTGATTTATTTTCTTTGTAAGAAGTATTTTTTTTTAATAAAGATAAATTTGCAAGAAAAATCCGAGTTTCTAAAAAAAATCCCGTACCTTTAGACTAATTTTAATCGAAAAAGATTCCTACAATCTTTTTCCTAAGACCCATATTTTTCGAAGTAACAATTGTTAAAAATTAAAAAATCGGCATTTTTACGATTTTCAAGTACGTATAACTTTTGACTGACTTGATATTTTACGATTAAGCAAATGACATTTAAAATTTCAAATTAAAAACTACAAGCTAAGAACAAACGCAATGTCAAAATAATATTTTTTATTGTTTTTAATGCCATAAACAAATAAAGTTTAACCTCTAAGTAGTTAAGAATAAATGTGTTGAAATATTCATACTTATAACAACACATTAGAAATATAACCGGAACAGCTATTCTAAACACAGATATATTTTTGAGCCAGAAATTATTTCTTTGCTTCAAACCAGTATCTACACTTCTAATGTATCTAAATTAAGCTCCTATAGTTTTACCATGTCTAAGAAATTACTTTTCAACAACATTTAGGGTACTTGACCTTATATAAAGAAATGCGCTTGCCCTGTTAATGGTCCTATTCTCAACAGGAAACTTTTTCATTTTGCCCACCAGCGATTTTTAGGGGCCTGGCCTTTCTTATATATGTTTTGATGGTTTTTGCTCGGAATAATTAATCATTATCCTATTTAATCTTTCATAATTATTATATCTTTCATATCTTTTTCTTATAAGTATTTATTCTAAAAAATGTAATTACTACAAAAGTTATTCTGAATTAACAGTTAATCGTCATTTCTAATTATTAAAGTTAGCTTTTCTAGCTAATTTTTGGGTATTTTCACTTACTTACGTAGTAAAGTTTTTAACCGGGCAAATTCCATTTTAAATAATATGATATTTATCTCATAATTTTTGTTAAAATTGTATAAACGTCTATTGAGGTGAATTTTTCCCATGCATCCCAATATGAAAAGCTAACCTTTGGACTGTAATTGGTTTTATTTTACATTTAAGGTTTTCTACTATATACTCTTTAGAGGATGATTGTCCGATGTATAAATCTAATGCTTTTTAATGTTTACTTGTATTTTTTATTATAGATGATATAAAGCTTGTCATCACTTTTTGCACTTTGCGACGTGCTAGCATTTGTTCAGAAGTTCACTGAAGAATAAATACTTCTTTTACTTTAAAAGCCTTTTATAAACTTGTTCTTGAACAGAAGAGAGAAACTCAATTGCAATTTTTATTTGTTTGAATAACAGAAGTTAAGTCTAGAAATTATTTTAGAAAAGAAAGAAAAATGACTTGATCGCGAGAATATATTTTATTTTACTTCTGAGGGCGATATTACCTTTTCGAAAAGTAGAATGCGACTGTCTTAAATACGAGAATAGAAAATTACTCCCATCCGTTTCACCAATTGCTGCGCGGACGATCGGGGGTGCTGCAAGCTTTGTTCCGCGTCATTGGCTTAGCATATCTGTCATTAATTTTATTGTGTTTTTGATAGAAAGTAAGATTAATAAAAAAGGTTAAAAAAAATGAGGAAACGGTAAATTTCTAAAAAAATAATAAATCAACCGGTGCCTTTAAATGCCGCCAATAACAAATAATGCGGTTGAAGTTGAAAACTAGAAAATACATTGGTTTTACTTGAAAAATAATTTTATTTATTTCTTGAACGGAAAGAATGTTCATTTCCGAAGAATGTCTAGGTAATTCAAATGGAAAATTAAATCCTGTTACAAAAAAATACTTACCTTTAGCCCTTAAACAATTGCTTTTTTCTGTTTTTAAAGTTGTATTTAAATTTTTAATTACATAAAAACCTCGTGTCCATTTTATGTCCTTTTGTGACCATTTAACCATAAAATTTCGAAATTTATTTGAATCCGATTTTAGTTTTATCGAAGTCATTTAAACGATACGTTTTTACGGGCATGGGATAACGGTCTTTAAATATCTGACTTTTTATTCGATATCTGAATACATTGTTTAATATTAGTAATAAAGTTCTTATTTGATGTCTGACATTAAGTATCCATTTTATGCATTTTTATTGAAACCGCGGAATATTTTAATTAGCCTTCTTCAGTAGCTCAACATTTGACTAATCTAACAACATTTTTTATCATATTACTGCGTAAGCTGCACTATAGGTTATACTTGTATGATATAGTAATTAGCTTTAAATTATAAATTATTATTGTATTTATTAAGAATTCTAATCTTAATAAATATAGTAGTAATAATAGTGTGGAAGCTAAAGTGGTAAAAAAAGTTACTGATAGCCAACAAAATCAGATTGCACCGTTGCATCGTCGCCAATAGCAACAAGGTAATAATTAAAAAAGAAATTTAAAAAAATCAAGGTATAATAGTTGACTGCCATTAAAACAGCGCATTGTCTACAACTAAGTAGACATAGAAAACATTGTCAGGCTCATTGTCAACAGACCACAATACAAACGTCAAAAGAAATAAGGAATCAAGCCATTTAAAATTCAGATATTTTATAGAAAATATATAAACATTCATAAAAATACTGATTGAACCCTGCAGCAAAGTTTAGAGAAAATATATTCTGTAAACTTTGCCCGAAGTGACGTTAAAAAGTAGTTAGCCTTAGATCATCATATCGCGGTCCGACGACTTCTGCAATACCACTCCGAGAGCTGACCATTTTATATAATTGTATTTTAGATGTATTAAGTTTGGTCCCCTAATTCACTATTAATTCAAGTATCTGTAAAAAAGATATCTGTATAACCTTATGCTGCCGTTAAATTGAAGTGTACTTTTATCAGCAAAATTATCTAGCATTAATTTGCTAGCTAAAACAGTAACCGCCCACAATATTTGGTACGCGTTAAAAATAATAGGAAGTACTGTAAAATAAAAAATATTATAAAAGCGCATTGTACCACACCTTATCAGAGATCTGTCAAAAAGAATGATCTGTGAATTGCATCAAAAAAATAAAATTAATTTTTTGCATTTGAAAAATAAAAATTTTTAAATAATTTTAATTTTCAAATTTGAAGATATTTTAACTAACCAGAACTAACCAGATCTAACTACTGTATAAATAATCTATAATTAATAATCCGGGTACTGTACAAATAATTTATAATTATTAGTCCGGGTATGGGACAAATAATATTATTTTATTAATTTGGTAATTATGTACAAATGTGTCCATTTACGTTTGGGTCAAATTTTTTTGTAAATTGTTTCACTTAAAGTTAAAAAAAAATAATTTAATAATTTAATTTACAAATTTAAAGAAATTTCAACTAACCAAAACTATTGAAATACACGAAACTATATAATATTAAATTTTTACTTTTAAAATACCCTTAATATAAAATATATAATATTTTTATTTAAATAAAATACTTTTCGAGTTTAAATTAAAAAACCGAATTTTTAAGATTTTTTAAGGTATACTACTGAAAAAACATAAAATTATAAAAAAATAATTTTTAAATATTTTCCGAAAATTTTGAGTAATTTGGGACTCAAATAAATAAAATAAATAATTTTTAATTAAAAAAAATATTAAAAATAACATTAAAAACACGTAAATGTTTTGGACTGGAATTTTTTGCCAGAATTACATTTTCGTTTATGTCTCCGTTATTATTTATCGTATTAATTTTTTTCTGTTATTTAACATTTTTTGTACCTCCTATAGTTTTTGAGATAATAACGATTTTTTAATGGTTATATATTTTTATAAGGTTTTTTATGTAGGTTATATAACCTTTCTGCATAAACCCAATACTTTTAGAGTTATAATTAAAAAACCGAATGTTGAGGATTTTTTTGCTTAGAAACTTAATTAGGTAATTCCCCTAAAAAAGTGTAATCACTCAAATTTCATATGCTAAAAGCATCTTTTTATATGCACAGCATAATGCCATTAAATGGTGCGGAACACCAAAATATGCGCTTCGCTTAATGCATGTTGGCCATTAGTGGGTTTAATTTAACACTAAAGCGGTTATTTTTTTTCGTTTGTGTGCAAGTTTTCAAAATATTTATTTTATATTAAAAATAAACCTTATTTTTTAGTGTTGTCTATAAATTAATTAAAGACTTGTGCCTATTTATGGTTATATTAAATAATTTGAATTATTTTATTCTAGTTTCGTTTTAAAACGTTAAAAACAAAACGTTGCCGAAAAAAACTGACTTCAGATTCGTAATCGACGCCCCAAAATACCCGGCATTGTAAGAAAAAGCTTTAAAATTAGCGAGGGACAAGAAAAGTAAACAAATAGTGTCGTTATTTATTTTACAAAATAATCGTTATTTTATATGTAGTAACAAAGATTTATGAAAGTTTGATTCTCACCGTAGTATTCATTGCGCAAGATCCAAAAGGTCTTTTCTCTTATACCCGTTTACCTTTTTTGCCCTGCATGCGTGGATAAAATTGTTCTATAGTACTATTTTACTAAACTTCCTTGTTTTTAACCCATAACAGTTTCTTTTGCTAACGTACTGGAGGTGGTTCGAACAGTGTAAGTAGTTAGACCGGCCGAAGTTAGGAAATAATAAGGAAAATGTGTACTGAAAACAGCTTTTAACTTTTTAAAAGATCTTTAAAAAGAACCCTGTTGACAGTTAAAATTTCTATCTTTGACATTTGCGTATTTACTGTCTAGCTATTTCTGCCCTACCAAACTTTGCTACTTTAAATTTACGTTTTATGTTAAAGCGAAATTAATCTTTATATTTAACTTATCAAGACAAGCCTCCCATACAAGGTAAGTGTCTCTACATAAAGCTCAAAGGATTTTGATTTCCTGCTTCACACATACCTTAGTACAGATGTCGATTGCGCTTACTTTGGTCTCCTTAAATAAATTAATTATTCACGACACAAAGGCTTGGTTGTCACCAGAATCCTAGAGTTGTTTTTTATGTGGGGCCTAAGTTAATTCTTAATTGTTTTGTCATTAGGTAGTTTTTTTTATAATTGTTGTATTTATTTGATGCTTAAAAACACACAATGTTTAAAATAGTTATTAATGATATAAGTGCTAAAAGTGACAATTAATTTTGTGAAAAGGGAAGTTTGAAATACGACGCCGAAGGCGGAGTGTTCTATACTTTTGAACAAAATAAAATCACTTTTAGAAACTATATCATACACTATTTTTTCTACAAACACCATTAAAACTCCAAGTTATTGATTTTTTATCATCGACATTACTAATATTTTTAAAATCCAATTTTATCTAGTTTATTTATAAAATAAGTTGCTAAGGTAAAAATAATCAATTTGTTGATTTGTCTTTGTTGACAAGTAACGTCAAATAATCGCAAATTCTTGTTCGATGGAAAGTGATCAAGAAAATTAATTTCTCCCGGTGAAAATCGAAGAAGCTGCCAATAAAGCTACTTTTGAATTATTGCCTAGTAAGTTAAAGCAACAATACGAATTTACATACGATCTGTTCTTAAAATGGTGCAATGAGAAAAATATTAGAGGCAAGAATGCCAGTAAAAAAGTGCTCCTTGCGCCCTTTAATGAAAAATCCAAAATATGGAAATCATCTACACTCTAGTCAAATTACTTTAAGTTAAAGGCGATGATGAACATAAATAATCAGGACATAAGCAGATATTACAAGCTACTTTGCCTTTTTAAAGCAAAAGGGTGAAGAATATCGACCGAAAAAGTCTTAAATATTAACAAGAGAACAAATCGACAAATTTCTCGCAGGAGCCCTGGATGAAATATATTTTAGGCAAAAAGTAGTCGTAATTTTAGGTGTACTTGGACCCCGTCGTCGAAAAAAACTGTGTTTTTACCAATTGTGCATATACCAGATACAAAAACTAATATGCAACGAACCTTTTGTAATTAGTAATACCTTGCATATAAACTATTATAAAAAGTACACAGCTCACGACGTTCCTTACCTAGTTAATTGGCGGACTCTGGTGTTAATTTTACTAAAATTAAGAGACACGGTGGATGGAAGTCCAGCACAGAAGAGGAGTTTTATTTAGAAGACTTGTCCAAAACTTTCTTGAATGACATTGCTTCCTGCCCGGGTACACATCTTACCAACGTAAATTGTGTAACAACCATCAATAAGATTGGCCATGAAGTTTCTTATTCTAATTGTTTTTTCAGTAATTGTACTTTTATTTAAATAAATAAATTATTTTGTTCCAAGTATTACGTTTCTGTAATTTCTTATCTGTGTAAAAGCAAAGCACTTTTAGCACACTGTTAAAAGTAATTACTTTTTACACCAGTGTCATAAAATGACATTTTAGATACTGACAGCATGCATTAAAAATCAAACTTTTACTGACGTTAATAAAAAAATAGGTTTATTTAGTACAAAGCATAGCAAACAGCTTTTGACTAAGCACTTAATTTTATGGTTACTTATTAAACATAAAACTTTGACCTACAATCCTTGTAAACTTAATTGTGTTACAAAAAAGTAACTTGAACACTAGAGAAGAATTGGTTTTATAAATTTTTAATAAAATATATATTTTTTTAAAACAAGTAGATCTTTTTTGCTACGTACTAAATAGATGTGTGTTACTGCTTTGGAAACAACATTTTTGGTAAACCAAAGATAAAAAAACAGTACGTTTAGGAAAACGCTTTTTTCCATAGAACGACTAGTGGCAATCCTACTATCCAAAACCGTGTGTTTAAAGTACCCACTACCTCACTTTTAAATAAATCTTTCAACCAAGAAACTACTTTTCTGAAAAAAATTCAATTTAGGCTATTTGTAGTATCCATCGCGAATTGTAATTTTAGCATTTAAATCTCCTGCCAAGAATGTTTTTAAATTATTAGAAAATATAAAGATTGCTACAAAACGAAAAAAAATCAATTAATATTTTCAATTTTTCCAAATCATAGTAAAATCCTAGCCGAATTTCAATTACTCAGGTATTGGCAAAGGCTAAGAAAATGCTTTAAACCTCTCGACGATTTATCTGTCTTTTGCATACGTGACGTCGAGGCAAAGCCATCCATTTATTGCATTTGGCACCCATTTGGCATAGCTGAATGTGGCGCAATTACCCACTGCAAATACGTTGAATGCTTTTAAAAATTGATTAAAAAAAGGGTATGAAAATTATATATTATATACCTATATTTTTGTTTAATTTTAAAAATATAAAAAATTATGCTAAAAACACCTAAATATATTTTGTATAATATATGATACAGCAGTAAAACTTACCAATAAAACCAATTGGGATCTCAGGCAAAAGATGAAAAAAGAATTAAAATGAAGAGTTTTCTCATATTGCTGTTTGTACTTTGTTTGGCGTTTAAAATACTTTTAATTAATTTTTTTTTAAATATTCTCCCACGTTTTTATTTTTTACAACCCTTTTCAAATGTTAAACTAATCTTTTGTTTTGTTTTTGTAAAAATTAATTGTTTAATTGTTTTGTTTAAGATACATTTTCGTTTTCTTATAATATAATAAAGGTTTTTTTTTGGTGCTAAAGGGCAGTTATTAACTATCCCTATTTAGTGATCAATCAAACCAAGGCGAAAAAGCTTTTTATATAATATATATTAAAACATTTCGTTTAAAAATCTAATTTATTTAACAAACTGTTTTAAAAAGTGCCCATCTCTAAATTTCCTTCGGGAGCCTTAAGGTTATTTCATTTCTTTTAAAATCCAAGTACCACAATGATTAATTTGGATTATTTATACCTTATTATTTGAATAGTGCTCAATATGAAAAAAATCACAATTCCAGTTTAGACAAACAGATGGCACTGCTCTACCAAGTATGGTTGGTTGCATACGCTTGTAAGCCATTGTTAAATTAAAATTGGATTAAACAATTTTTTTAAATAAATGACATTTATAACTGTATATTTTAAAATTGGTAATAAACAAAGTATTTAAATATGATCAATTATTTAATGTAAATTGGAAATATTTGTTTTTGTTAAATTTAGTAAAGTAATAATTAAAGCGGTAATTTTACTTTTTAAGATTTACTTCTAAAAAACCGTATCGGTAGGGTGATAACTTCACACAGTTTTAACTAAAAAATGAGTGTAATAATTTATTGATTATGTTTTGTTTTCAAATAATTTATTATTTAATGATAGAACATTAAAATATAACAAATCATATTTTAAAATATGTTCAATCTAGTAAATTTCTTGTATATAGCGTATTTTAATTTGCGTAATATTTCCGTCATATCCGTTCTCCTTCTTCCGGTAACAAAGGTTATATTAGCTACAAAACTCTAGTAATTTAGTCATCTGAAATAAAGGACGAAGTAGTTTGCTAGACTAAAAGTTAAAAGTGAATCTGTGATTTTTTAGTTCAAGTGTCATATACTGCAGATAATAATTAACTCTGTTATTAAATTAACTGAATGTCCAAATTTCAAAAAACGTTTTTATTATTTTATAATGTTATATTTCCTTAAAAAATAAATGGATTTTCCAGAAGCCATTTTGGGCATATTTAATAACAGGTATTTCTGTTGTTACAGCACACCTACGTTTTTTCTTTCTTTTTTCTTATCCTAAGTGTCATATATGGCCATGAACAGGTAGCCAGAACCTGCTGGTGAAAGTTTTTAATAATAAGGACATCGATTAAAAATGTCAATTTTAAAAGAGATCCAATAAAAAATAAAACATTAAAATATTTGATTTTCTGTCATATATGGCAATGAACAGGTAGCCAGAAACTGCTGGTGGAAGTTTTTGTTATTAAGGACATTGATTGAAGTTGTCAATTTTGTAAATTGCAAGAAGCGATAGTCGTTTGTACCCAAAAGAAAATGAATGTATGTACCAGTATTATCCAGATGTAAGAAATGTAAGTGCTCCGTCACATGTAATCCACAATCAAGCATCTGAAAGTGAGCATGGTTTCCAAGATGTTATAAGTAGTGAAGAGGGAAATGACGTTCTGAATAACCATATGAAATTTGAAACAAGAAGAAGTTTAAGAACCATTAAACCTCCGGATAAGTTAGGGTTTTGTAAAAAAAGGGGCGTGTCATATATGACTATGAACAGGTAGCCAGAACCTGCTGGTGGAAGTTTTTATTAATAAGAGCATTGAATAAAGTTGTCAATTTTAAAAGAAATCTAATAAAAAATAAAACATTAAAATATTTTATTTTCCACGTATTATTATACTAAGACTGCTTCTCCAAACTTTCCTTAAAAGCCTAGAGGTTTTGGAACATCTTAATTTTATTGGGATGTAGTTATTGACTGATATCAGCATATTTTGGTTTTGGACTTAAGTGTCCTGCTGCTCAGTTGTACTGTTCGGGCTGAGGCTGACTCGAGGCAGTTAATTTTGGATTTGGATCAAGTTATGAAAGTTGGTGCGAAAAGTATTACTTTGAAACCTAAACTAAAATTGTTCCATTTGGTAAAAGCACAGTATTATAGAACATATCTCCAATAATTTAATCTTGTACACCATTTATTAAACTTTATCCGATTAGTATTGCATAGAGGTTATTGTATACTTTATATACGGTAAAAACCTAAATACTGATGTTCTTTAAAATAACTGATTTATTATCCCAGACCGTTTAACGATTCGGGAAAAATTCCACTTACCCTTTGGTGCCAATTCATCAGTTATGTTTTCATATTTTTATTTTACCATTTGGATTATAATTAATTTTTACTAAAGTGTACAATTCTAAAACTTTGTTAACCTCGTACTGCAACTTTACTAAGTATATTCATTTACAGGCCATCCTATGATCGTCGTCTTTATTTACAGTCTATGAACACACAATGAAGTACAGCAAGGAATTCCCGTTAATTTTCCACTTGTATGCAGTTCAGACAAAGCGTTTTCCAAGCACAGAACTCGGCAATTTGTGAGAATGGGTTAATCGGTCTAATTCCGTTTCCATTTTGCCAGTATTCTTGCACATTATTGCTTGTACTGAGTGACTGTTCGGACAAAATAGTTTAGGCCTATATATTAGGATTTGTTAGTCTAGCAGCTATTTTGCGTTAGGGTTTGTATTTATTTAGTGGCGATTGGTCGGCTATTAAAGGGCGATTTTGCCTTTATGCTTACCCAATTTGGTGGATTTTAGTTGTCGAAAGTATCGTTTGTGTCCAATTTTAACCCCTGCGTAAGAAATTATTTGATAGGACCTCAATAAATTACAATACAAACTGTACAAATCTACCCCTATAAATACAAAAGTTGTCGACGACAGGCTTTAAGACGAAGTCGTTAGTGTTCGGATTCCTGCGGTTACTAATTTTATTGTAAGCTTTGGTCAGTTTTTGTGAATATAGTAAAATTTTATTAAAATATAACTAAGTAGAAAAAGACAAAAAAAAGTCCTATTTATATACATTTTTTTATTAATTTTATGCAAATCAACGCCGACCGTAGCTCTTGATCGAGGTAAAGCAAGATTGTCTTTCAGAACCCTTTGGTTGACGCTTTCACTTTACGTGAACTATTTTTAGTTTTATAGCCGAGACTGACAAAGGGTCACCGTCAAGACCCTTCGTCGACCCTTTGTCAGTCGTGTATTGGCTTACAGCGAATGTGATCATCCCCCTTAAGGGTAAAATATGTGGATGTCTTAGTCACACCCAAGGATTTCGTCCTTTCGAAACCCCTGTAATTTTAATGCAATAAGTAAAAAACAAACTTTTAACTACGTATTTCTTTTTTAAAAAGCCATATGCTCAAAAAAATTTTTACTTCTATTTTTGAATTATACAATAAGGCGCTAGAACCTCTATACCACTATTATATTGCAGTTGGGTAAAAATAATGCTTCTTTACTTCCTTAGTTACTTATTTCAGATTTCGCTTAGATCCGATTGACGAGATAGATATAGCGAAATTACCTATTCGAAATTTACAGACCAGTGAACTAACGAGTGGCCATTTTTCTTTTGTCAAAAGCTGTCTGTCTTGCGTTTTTTTAAATATATTTATTATGACCACCTAGACGGCACTTTTTAACATTGTTTAACACTTTTAACATCTTCTTCATATTAATATAATTTACTAGTTGCATTGAGGCTAGTCTGTTGGATGGCAACATGCAGTTTAGAAAGTTTGAAACTTTCGAGTACTTCCGAATATATCCGGAAAAAAACAAAATTTGCCGATTTCGTTTTTTTTCTGACGTTATTTAAAGAGATATGGAAAAACAAAAGACACTTTCTCATGTCCATTTTTTAAGCTCTACAAAACAGCGTTGAGAGATTTTCCGTACGACGTTTCGTTTTCCTTAAAGCATCATCAACTTTATTTTTTTAAATACGGCACTCAGTTGTTTATTGCATTTTTTTAAAGTAGTTTTAATCCCAATTATAATGATGTATAACACTTATTTTTTTTTAACTTTTAAATAAACATATTTTTTATAAGAGACATTGAGTTAGACAAGGAACGCACATCATTTCTTATAGGGGCGTTCCTTATTTGTTAATAAATATTAAGTTTTATACATTTTTGCAATTGGGATAATAAGGGGTTCAAAAAAATTAAATAAAAAACCCAGCTCCGTATTTAAAAAAATAAAGTTGATGATGGTTTAACGAAAACGAAACGTCGTGCGAAAAATCTCTCAACGCTTTTTTAGAGCTTAAAATGTGGCCATAAGGAAGTATCTTTTGTTTTTCTACATATCTTTAAATAT
>JAHBCN010017647.1:0-18050 GCA_019359885.1 Listronotus oregonensis
AGGTTAGAGAAAATATTGTCTTTTGTATTAAAATATGTCATAAAAAAGTATGTTTTTAAAAATTGTCCTGTTTCTTTAGGATTTACCGTAATCAAATTAAATCCGAAAATTTTATTACACTATATTGAAAACTTTATTTAAAAATATCATCGTTTGTAGACTAAATAAATTTAAAAAGATTTCTTGTTTAAAATATTTGCAAGCCATATCTAGTTTTGTGTCGTTAAAAGTGCATTCAAAAGCCGTTTTTACAATATCATTTTTACAAAGATAATATGATATCGCATCTTTTGCCGAAGCTTTTAGCTCTGAGAAATACGAAAAATTGTAAAAGTAAAATAATATAAGCAAAGAAAAACAAGATGTTTGTAAAATCTTGCTTGGGGTTTATAAAAGGCTTTTACATAAAACATAATATTGTTGGGACAAACTGGGTGTATACCTTAAAAATATTTTTTTAATTAAAATACTAGATATGTTGTCCGCTTCTTTATAAAAGATATTAACGTTATTAAATAAAACAAACTACTTTGTTTCCCAACACTCTTCTTTTGTAAAAAATTGTTACCCCAGTGTCGTAGTTTAAGTTTAAGTTATTTAGTTTAAAAATGTAATAATTTTTTAAAATTAGTCACACACAGTGATGAAAGTAAAGTTTTTTTTTATTTTTCTACATTTTTATCAGCCTTGCTACATTTTCAGATGTCATCCCTCTGGAGCCTATTTTTTTATGTTTACCACCAATGATTACTTAACCATTTAGCAGAAAAACAAAATGCACCAAATGTAGGGCTACAATAACTATAATAACGGTAAAATATTAAGTATAGGTAAAATACAATTACCTGAAAAAGTAAATATATTAAAAGCATTATATTTGATAAAAAAAGGTATCTATTTAGGAAGTAATTATTAAAATATCTCACTATTAAAACAGCCCTTTTTATTACCCAATTTTATAAAATTAATTTTATATATTTATTTCACTGTATTATGGTGAATTTAGGGGAAAACTTTTTCTATTTTAAAGATTCTATCATATCAAGATTCGGAAAGTTTACGGGGATGCTTCGTAAGCACCCAAATGTAATGTGCCAGTGTCAGCTTCTTATCAAAAAACTTTTTACATTACATATATTGAACAAAGAATATGAGGGTATAACTTACTCGAAGAAAAACATGCTTTTTTGAGTTATATTCGGGTTAATATAAAACTTATTTCAAATTATTACTGACATCCATTGCTTAACTTTTAACACAAAAAATGGTTTTAGTCGTTTAAGTTTAATAATTATATTTTTTTATGTCTGTAGGCGTATTGGTCCATTTATTCAAATGTATATTATCTTAACCTCACAAAAACAGTATTTTTTAAAAGTTTATATATCACAATATATTATAATATATATATAATATATATATATATATATATATATATATATATATATATATATATATATATATATATATATATATATATATATATATATATATATATATATTAATATTTATGATAATATAATATATATATATATATATATATATATACTATAATTTTATATATAATAAATATTATTATAGCATAATTATATTTTTAATATTTATATAATTTACAGTGGCAGATAAATATGCAATTATATTGTTAAAATACGACAATATCTTCATACAGCTTTATAATCTCATATTTTTACCGAACTATACCTAATTTGGGGGACGATAAATATGCAATTAATCATTGTTAAATTGCATTTTTTAATATTTATTTTTATTGGGTATGAATTATATTTTTAACTGATTTTTCATCTGACTTATGCTTTTGTTTAAATCTAACAAACCTAAAATTCAATATCTACCATCTCCATTTTCTTGTTATAAACGCTTCCCTTTTTATATTAAAGCACCATTGAAAAAGTACTCTATATTTAGTCTACCACGAACAAAGCTGTTACGAAACTTTCATATTTTTCTCATTTTGATCCTTTTCGATATTCAGGTCTTTTTCGCAATATCCGGGACATTGCCCTAAGTTTTTTTTACGGAAAAAACACGAAATTGATAATCCGAAACGGAAGGTCAAAATGACGCCGTTTATTTTTATTTCTCAGTTTCTTTTTTTGTATTTGCGAATTTTTATAGAGACATTTAAACAAATGGTCTTTCTTTTTGTTTTAAAGGGTAATTTTGGCCCTAATTCGGACATTTACAGTTCAGTGATTTAAAAGAGAAAACAGGAAAATAAATAGATAGATTTTGTTTATCAATAAAGAGGGTGTTGGTAAACTGGGTTTCAGTAGGCAGTTAATTAAACATCTATTTATCATACACATTAATTTATCAGTTTACAAATTACCTCTCATGAATCCTAATTGGGTACTTGTCGGAGTTTTACAAATGGAACGCTTAATAATAATCATATAAAAATAAAATGACAAACTTATTGGAGTATCCTTCATTTATAATAATATGTATTTTACCCAGTTCTTTGGACTTAAATAAAGGGTGATTCCTAAGTTGAGGCTTTTTTTTAACTGTGTATAAAACTCGTTAAAATAAGCAACTGTGTTAAACAATGTTTTTTCAAAAATCAAAAAATAACAAAGCTACCTAAATGTATTTGAAAGTGTGTCTAGTGCGGGCCTGGGCATAAAAAGATAGTTTATTTCTTATTTACGCTTGTTTTGTCGTGTAATATCACACAGTTTGAGTCAGTCGTGTTGCTTAAACCGGATGAGGCGAGGATTAATTTTAATTTTAAATCATTGTTAAATCACGAAAGTGGCACAATCCAAAAACAATGAATACGTGGATATGTTCCTCATTTATGAAGAGTGTTTTTAATCTGCAAACGTTGCTTCGATATTGTACGCGCGACGTTTCCCTTGCGGGCTCATTCTGGACCCAAGTACTCGGGTGGTCAGGTCGGTTTAAGTTAAAAAAAGTGTGAACAATATTGCGGGAAAATCACGTTCAACGTGTCCAAGCGCTACAGCCCGAAGATTTTTTGGGCGGTGACCACTTACTTAAGACAGGTCCGTATTCGACACACTAAATGAAGGTAAGGTCCTTATTTTTTAGTATTTTGGAAAAAGTTATTTTAAAAAGTTGTTTATTTTAATGAGTTCTATATACAGTTAAAAAAAGCGTCACCTTAGGAATCACCCTGTATTTACTTTCAACTAAGATTCTTTGTATTTTTATGAGTGAAAAAAGAAAACAGTATTACTTATAAACAATTATAAGTATAGTTTTCGAAAGAGCTTGAGAAGTGGAGAAAAGTGTGGGGTATTTGCACGAACAAGAAAAACAAATCATCTGTTCCTAGTCTTAGTTAGTTCTGGTTAAAATAATAATAATAATAAATTCATTATACGGGCGAACGAAAACAAAACAGATGCTATTGTGGGTCAATTCTTATTATCTTTTTTTAAGAAACCTAGACCCATTAATTTTATTTTGGAGGGGGACACTTGATACTCATAAAGTTACTCTATACTTGTAATCGCTTAAGCATAAATGAAAACGGTGGTCAAGTTATACCTCACCTTAAAGATCTTTTGATTCGATTTTCAATGATACCTAACACTGTGTACTTTAAAATAGTAGTTTTAGAGATTTATGCATTTAAACAATTAAAATTAAATTAAATTAGCTACTTCATTACAGACCATTTAAAGTTTATTAAAGACGTAATTTACAAACATTATTTCGCCATATAGGATCTGCCATTTTAAATTTGAAAAACCTGATCCTAAATTCGTTATCAGCGACCCTTAAAACTCATATGTGCCGAATCTGACCTAAATCAAAACAGTTTTGGATATTTGGTCTGCCATAAAAATATCATTAAGGGTCTTCAAAAATATTAAGGATTTGCCCCCAATAGCCTATCATTTGTTTTTGTTGACCTACCCTGTATAATATGTTATAATTTTATTTTATTATCCTGGACCGAATTGGCAAGTAAAGTTAAAAAAAATACATTTACATGTTATTTGCCCTGTTAATTTTGGGAGGCAATTTACCTATTTCCAATAAAGAGTATCCATTTTAGATATATCCATAACAATGGCCGAGTCTGTTAAATTATTAATCCTATTTTTTATAATATAAAAATACTTTCTGTTAATTGTATACGACATTTTTTATGGCACTTAGTTCCATTCAATGTTGCACCAATGCAATATATGTCATGACTTATTGGATATGCTTAACCTACGTAATGATATTTCCGTTTGCGAGACCTAAAGACTAGTCAATAACCGTTATTTCCGGTGGATTGTGGACATACACTCGTAAATACTACAAGACAATAAACATAGTTGTTTATCTTACACCACTTGCTCTGTACATAAAGTAATATTTTATGTCTAATACACAAGAAACAGTTTTAGCGATGAACATATCTTATCATTTGTTTACGGTCGGTTTACGAGATATATAAAAAATTATCAAAAATTGTTTGTTATGTACTAGCAGCCACCTTAAGAACAACTGTAATGTAATACGATTAAACATTAAAAGCAACTAGCGCCATCTCGTCAAGTAATTTCAACCCAACCAATCTTAGTATCGACAGGTTAAGATGTTAATGTGCGCCATGTAGATGTATTACGCAAAAATATTCTGAAGTTGCCTACACAGTACACTTAATAAAAAATGGCTCCCCATTAGTTCACGGATATGTGAATTTCGAATGAGCTCTTTTGCCAACGCCAAGTAGTGACGTGCAGCACGACTAAAAACGTGATTAAAAAAGAAAAACGCAGTAATTTCACCCAAACTGCAATATAATAAATGAACTTAAACCTTTTGAGCCTTGTTATACATAATAAAATAACTTTTTGTTGATCATCATCTAATGGAATTTGATCGGATATTTTCGCAAGTATAAGATGTGATAACGGATTCTCGGGTGACTCGCGTGTTACTTCTGTCTTCAAGGAGACAGTTTTGTGGTTGACGTTTCAATGACATCTCAGTCATTTTCTTCGGAACTTTACTGAACGGTGTCTGGTGAATCACCAGACACCGTTCATATATATAATTTTCAGACAGTCCACAAAGGCTTAAAGCCTTTAAAAGACTTTAAAATTATTTTCTCGACATTGAACATAATTATGTCTTCGAGACATATAATTGGATCCGATCTTTGGTGCCCCAATCTTATATGAATAAAGATCATATGGAAGAGATATCTGCATTGCCCTAAGCCAGATTTCCAAATTAATATTAGAGACAGACTTAAAAAAAAAGGAATTAGAGTAAATGGTACTATCGTCAGCAAAACTATAAATGGACTTATTGGTAGAAAAAAAATTGTTAGGAAATGGAGTGTACTCCAGCATTGATATCATAAAAGCTAGAAGAATCAAGATCTGTACCAAATGTACGTTGATTAGAAAGATTGTAGCAGAAGTAAAAGTGAAACAGAAAGTTAAAGTTAAAGGCCGTGATCAGAGTTGTATGCTAGATCTAGTAAAAAATATAAGATTTGTTAATAGCAAAAGTCTGGGTTTACTCAAGAACCTTAGGGACTTATTCCGGTTATATAAAACAAATAAAAAACATTTGCTTTGAATGTTGTTGGTGGAAACCGAATTGATCATCATGGATAAGCTTAGGTTTTTCTAAACATTGTAAAATTTGCAAATTGATAAACCTTAGCAAACAACTAACACATGAGATAATTAGAAAAAAGAATTTTGAATGCTAATGCTTACAATAAGGAAGAGCTTCTGAAAAGTAACCGTTTTAAAATTTGATCAACATCCCAGGTTTAACTGTTTCTAAAAAAAGAAGTATTAGAGCATAAACAAATTAGAAGCAAAATTAAATTGGTCTAAATTATTACTTTAAGGGTACGTCCAGGTTTTTCCCAGCCTCATAAGTGTAATTAAAACCAATTTAAAAAAAACTTTTAAAAATAACTTATGTTGTGAGAATACATCATTTTAATTTCAACCAAAATTTCAATTTAACAAAATAACAGAGTTAAATTATTTCTAAGTCACGAAGCACACAGATTATTATTTTTTTCTGAGGGGAACTTAAATTGCCCACTAAAATTTACATAAAGTGTCAGCGTACCGACGATTACATTTTTTATCTGTCCGTGTGCTTGCACTCATTTACTGTAATGTGTTTATTGTGGACTATTAAAAATCACATTTACACTAATAGCCCTTGCGCTCTCTACCTAAATTATGATTTGATTCATTAAACACGAATACTTTGCATATACTGTTCCTGTTTAACTAAAAAATTTTAATTTAAACTTTTATTTTAATTAAAAAAACGGAGTTACAGGGTGGTATAGACGTTATCCCTAAAATCTGAAGGAAACAGTCACTATGAGGGCTAAAAGCCTGGTTACACCAGAACATCGTAACATAAATATGATTCTTGTACACATTTGAAAACTTGGTTAGCATGGTAATTTATTTTATGCTATGTTTACAGTTGAAAGATTTCATGCATGAATTTTTTCTTGCTGCGCACGCGTATTTTAGGTTTTTGAAAATTGCTGCATTTTTTATTACATAAAGAAAAATAAAGCAGGTGCTATTTTCTTTGCAGCAACCTGGCTATCTGGTAATTATTTTAGTAATTTTTTTACTTTACCCAAAAATGCGTCAAACGTTGGGTAAACTAGCCATATTTATGTAATATATATTAATAACTACTCAAAAAATAATTTGTGCAATGATTTAAAATTAGGGAATTTAAATAAATTATTTATTAAGTTTTTTACTAATTTCGGTAAGTTGTAAAACCTAAATATAAAAGCATATTACGAGTAGTAAACAAAACTTCATTTTTGTATTATTATGTATCTTAAGGGAGGGTTATCCTAAGGTAAGAATGCGTCTACAAAAAGAACAAAATTACAGCAATATTCATAATATTTCGTGATATGATCGCTCATCGGTTTAAAAATTAAGACCCTGGAATGTTTAGTAAAATTTAATAGGTTTTTCCTTATCCACTTTTTAAACAAATCTTTACGAAATTATAAAGTTAAATATCCTGAAACAACGCCAAAGTAAGAATATTTGCCAATTTTTTGGGTCTTTAAATGAAGTTATCTTAGACGCGTAATTTAATAGTTATTTTTTTGAATTTTTTAATATTTTTCTTTTTATTACGCGTTTATTAGCTTCATCTGTATGTATCTATGTATCTATGTAACGGAATCTTTCAACTTAATTTTTACCAATTTTAAGAAGTCTGATTAACTTTTTTTTATATATAATATAATTTTATAGGGGTCAAGAGCCAATAACAATACAATTAATTTATAACTTTGTTCTAATGTTCTAGCAAGCATTATCAGAAGTTAAAAAAAAAACTTTCTTAAAATGATAATACTTGGCGAATGCGCAAGGCCAAAATAGCACAAAAACGCTTTCTACAAGAAAGCAGGCTACTGACAACAAAATAATTATTTTTGGAGAAAGGGTTTTTCACTGACCTTCATGTTGGGTTATTAATGGGGTATTTCTTTTTCATATGGAGTTTTGTTATGATCCATTGGCCACAAAAGATTGATTGACAATTATGAGCTATACTAAAAATCAAGACTCTTGATTAAGATTACTTTTGATGTTGTTTTGAAATATTAAGTTTACCTTTTACCTTAACTAAGTCCCTTCAAATTTGGGACAGTTACATACTTAACATATCATATAGCACAAAGAACATTGCCATAATATTACCATTTTACGTGTCGTGTGATTAATATTTTTGTCACTTACCATAAGAGATAAAAACAAACTTTAGGAAGTTACGTTTCTTTATATATAAGATTAGGTAAAGTTACTTTTGTTGAATAAGCACTTAAATAAAACCATTGTCTTTCCCAAAATTGCGGTAGCGTTGGTACTGCGAAAAGTTTCTATTGTTTGCAAGATGGATTTAGGGTAATCGTTCGCAAACTGCGGGTCAGCATATTTCTACAGTAGCGTAGGTACAAATTGAATTTATTAAAGGAAATCGCTTGTTAGGAAGACACATATATTGGGTGTACACGTAAGAGTCTAGAATTTTTAAATTTACCACAAAGCTTACTGTGTTGAGTATCGGCATTGCAAGTTCAATTATGTTTCGATACTAAATAACAGTAACAAAAACAGTAAAAAGGGTTAAACATAAAAAAATTTGGCATACATAGTTAGCCCTAGAAAAGTTATTGTATTCGTAATTTTTATTTAATTTTTCACTGCTATCGCGTTATGTCGTACTTATTTCTTTTTAATTTCTATTAAGAGATAAATGCTCAGTGTGATTAATCAGTACAGAAATCATAATATTTTACTTTAAATAGATTCTTTTCAAAAAAGCAAAAGTAAATAATAAAAGCATACAAATTACACAAAATACTGAATCGGCCAATTTAATATACTAAACGAAAGTTAGAACGAAACTAAATAATAGAAAACAATTTAAAAGAAGGATGAAAACCAAAATCAATTGATTCATAATTCTGAACTAAGATTTCCACTACGACAGGAAAAAAATACCCATGCCCTGTTGCCTCTAAAGTTGTCAGAAGGATATCTAAAAGAAATATTATACATTTTATTTCGAATATGGAAAAGGAGCGGAAACTATATTAGAAATATTTTCCTGTTTTTGACTGAATAACTTGGTAAAAATTGGATCCAAGAAAGGCCAACTAAATTTACAACATTTACGGTCGAGTGATGATTGACAGGTTGCCTACTAAAATCATTGAATAACACTGACAATGACGTTTTGTTAAACATTTTAAACCGTTTTTAACTTTTAACAATTGCTAAGTCCATTGCTAAATCTAACAACGCGATCATCACTCGGCCGATAATTTGCTTTTTGATTAGTAATATCCAAAATACAAATATTATTTTATTGAACGTCAAAAAAGAAAAGGATAAAAACAGATATTTTGTGTACCTTTTTTTATATCCTTTTAAAGTTAGTATTCTAAGGCTGTAATTAATGCATTAAAATTGCTACTCACTAAAAAACATATTAAAAAAAGAACTGGTATAAAAATCTAAGACTTTCATAATAAAATGACCCGAGGGCAGAGGCACTAAAGCTGGAGGGTGGGGGAAATTAAAGGATGAGGGGGGGCATTGTGACATCATAGGCCAGGTGAGGACTGTGGCTTTTTCATGGGGCAGGACAGCATTCCCCCAGTTCTCCATTTACACTTTATGCACAAGGTGAACATCGCATGGGCGAATGACTGGGTTCAGAAACGCTGTGGGACACCGAAGGAACAATCATCTATACAGATGGCTCGAGAAAAGGAGGCTGCTTAGCCTTCGGTTTCAATGTGGAAAGAACAAACTACCAGTTTTGTGGAACAATGGGAGAATATTCAACCGTATTTCAGGCAAAAGTTTTAGCAATAGCCAAAGCCATAGAACAATGCTTTGATAGAAGATACAGGGAAAAGATAACCAAATGTACTGACAGTAAGGCTGCGATCGGTGCGCTAACTACAGACAGCGCCTGTGGAAAAATTTAGCGATCAGCACAAAGGACTTCACTAGAGTGCAAATAAGAAACCTGACAAGCATACTGACAGGTCATTGTAGAAACAGACACTATCTCAACAAGATAGGAAAAAGTGAGACAAGTATAAGTAGATGGTCAGGAGAGGAAAGAGACGACGTCATACATATACTTAGAGATTGCCCACCACTAAGGCATACCAGAAGGAAATGTCTAGGAACAGCATGGCTGTACCTAAATGACATAAGATATTTACCACTAATAGAACTCTCATCACTAGTGAGAAAACTGGGATTTTATTAGTTAAAATGATAGCGCCAAATCAGCTCAAAAGATATGTACCACAAGGGGCAAGAGGGGATTGTATGCTTAAAGGTTGGTGTAGAGCATAATGGGCTTATGCCTCAGTGCTTAGGGCCCCAGCGAGGGAACTTACCATACTAAACGATACGATGGGATAATAAAATGACAAAAGCAGAATACATATTTAGTTTATATACTAAATGCTAGTTAAAAGAGGTAAATAAAACTTATTTAACAAAAAACGTTTAACGAACACAATATTTGCACCTACTCGGATTAAGCAATACCGGAGAGCATCTTTGGTATTGTACATTCAAACTGGACTTCGTTGCACCCAAAGATTGTTTTTGGCGCAACCGACTTTATGCAGTATATTCAATCTTAAAAAAAATGAAAAATTTCCTACTACTGGGTTACTGTCGCATTAATATTTTAACATGCTTGCCTAATACGTTAATTTCCTTAAAGCTTTGAGCAAACTACTATGCCTGAATGCCGTAAAACTACAAGTGTAAGTACGCCTCTGTCAAATGTCTAAATGCGTAGTTATATATCATTATACAATAACTCTTAAAGCAAATATCTCTCTGTTGCTAAAATTTGCGTTGCTAAGGTAATCATCGTGTACCACAGATTACACAGCTTAGGTTTACACATATGTAATTTAACTGGATTAGTATGCATAGTACAATGGATTGATATGTCAGCACTTAGGTTGATTAGTAAAAGGTTTGTCATTCAATGGGAAAAATAGGATTTAATAGTTTAAAATTGATTTTTTTATTTAGTATAATCTCCATGAACCTCAAAATACTTGAATAACCTGAAAGACTGTCAAAATACGCTTCCACGTCTGTTATTGCCTCTTTATTTAAGAAAAATCGTTTTCTACGCCTGAATTTTTTAAATATGACAACAGCCTGAAGCCAAAGAAAGCTAAATCTGGCGAATAGGGCGAATGTTGCAACAAATCGTTACTTTAATTAACAGATTTGCGCAGTGGTTTTTTAAACTCTGTGAAGGTTGCGTGTCTTTATGAAATTTGATTTTTTTCTCCTGTTGCCACCTGCCTTTGGTACCTATTTGTATTTCTTTTTACGATTCCTCATTTTAGGGATGGAAGATTAGAAGATCACTTGGATCACTGAAGGGAAAGGAAATTAAAGTTCAGATAGATGATTTTAAAAAATAATATGCAAAAATGTTTGTTTTGTCAAATGACACAAATTTTGTTGAACACACAATAAATTTCATTTAAGTTTGCGCTGACATCAAAAAGTTTATATAACTTTAGTATAATAAACAATTATCCGTTACCTTTGAATTTGAATATAAATTTCTGGTAAGCCATCGCCTGTAATTTTCGAATTTCTCTAGCGTAACTAAACTTGGTTCCAGTATAATCAATTAAATTTGCCAAACCCTTATGAACTAACCGAGTAGAATATCAAAGAGAATGTCCTAAATTAATCAGAATGTGCAGAATTGTATTTTAAGTGTACCATAATTAATACATAATATTGTTCAATAAAATTATTGAGCAATATGATGACCTTTATATTTCCACTTCATATTATGTCCAATAGGTTAATATTTATTTGTTTTTTATCTTAAATAATTTTTTTTAATGTATAGTGTTTTGTACTTCTGTCGGTAAAACCTGTTTAGCAGATGTATTATAGGTACATCAATTGCTGTTAAAACTAAGTATAGGACTCCTAAAGTGGTATCATAATATTATTTATTAGGTAAATCGGAAAATCGCTTTATTTTAATTTATTATAAAAATGTTAAACTGCATGCAGCTTTATAAGTCAAACTTTCATATTATGGTTTTTGTTTCGTAAGCTGGGAAAACTTTCTAATATATTTTCTTACGATTTATATACCTCAAAACCTATAGCTATATTCTACAAACAAGATAAAACAATAAATTAGTTCATTTAAAGAAAATTTGCTGAAAGCAAATAAATTTCGAAAAATTACATAAAATTGTGGACATAAAGTTGTAAAATCTGAAAATTATGCATTATGAAAAATTTATGGAAATTTTTCCAAAAGAAAAACGACCAAACTGAATTTTCAAACGGATTATCTGAGAAAAGAATGAAGTAGGCTTTAAGTTACGTGGCTACCATGAATTTAATTATCTGTTTGGGTGCGCTTTAAATTTATTCTGCAACTTTATTAGTGGCGGAATTTAAATTTTAAAATCTTTCTAGATACATTTTGGGAAGATAAAACAAGTGACAAGAAATTATTATTTAACATAGCTAAAATAGCATTATATTTTAAGTGAAGATTATTAAAATTTAAAAACCATTTATGTAATTTAATTAAATTCAAAGGTCAATAATTAATTGATATGACAAGTTATTTCATATAGGTAGATTTATAAATTTTTAAATTATAAATTTGTAAAATTCTAGCTACTCTTATGATATTTATTAATTAATTAATTTTTTGAGAATTTTTCCATTTTTAGTAAATTTGTTATATAAATAAAGTTTATTTTGATATACAAAAAATGTGCTGTAATAAAGTTTAACCAGCATTATTACAAAACATGGTTTGTTTATATCTTTTGAATTTTGCCAAGGTAAAGATAATTAATATTCAGGAATATCCACCCCTCCGGATTTACTTGGAAATATTATGCAAATCATATTTTCTCAAGTTATGCAGTTCCATTTATTTATAGCAGACAAATCTGCAACTATTATTTGTTTTTAGATACCACTATCTATTAATCCCTTACCTAGCTATGTTTTTTGCCCCTTACTTAAAATTTACAAATAAGCACACCTTATTTAAGACAACCATTAGTTATTTTTGTCAAATCTTGTTTTTTTAGACATTATAAAAAAAACTAGGACAAAATTACGCGAAATCTACAGGAGAGTAGACACACTTTCCTTTCGACAAACCTAATTTGACTGATTTTTTAATTAAACACATTTTATTTGGTAGTGCACACTAACTTTACCTACCTAAAGTATATTTTTTATAAATATCAGACTTATTTTATTAACGATATGAAATTTTCAACTATTGCAAATTGTATTTGAATGGTAATATAAGTTTTCCTCTATCCTCTATTTTTTTATTTAAGTAACTTTAATCCCTTACTCCCAGTTTTGCCATTATTTTCGTAATCTATGGTAAATAAAATACATATATGGAAAATATGTTAAATATTTTAGCTAAACGCACTCAAAAAGTAAAAAGAGCAAAAAAAACCAAAACCAATGCTTACGGAAAAGCGTTAGCTGCTGTAGACTATTGCAGCACAAAAATGGTATACAGAAACGCTGTTCCAATACGCATTCGGCGTACCCCGCTCTTCACATGTATTATAAAAATAGAGCTATATGGTTTCAAGGTATAAAAATCGTAAGAAAATTTATTATAAAGATTTCGCAGCTTAACAGTGCTTAACAAAAACCATGATATGAAAGTTTGGCTTATAAAGCTGCAGTTTAATATTTTTAAAATAATTTTTTAAAAGCCTCTTATACGATTTTTTAATACATAATAATATGGTAACCCCTTTAGGAGTTAGTCATATGCTAATTTTAACAAAAAATGATGGACCTATAATACATCTGCTAAACAGGTCTTACCGACAAAAGTGGACATAATGTAAATTAAATATAATTTAAGATAAAATATATATCTCACTTGATTTAAAGTGGAAACATAAAGGTTATCAAATTGCTCAATAATTTTATTGAACCAAACTATGAAGTAATTAATTATGGTACACTTAAAATACAATTCTGCATATTCTGATTAATTTAGTACATTCTCTTTGATATTCTACTCGGTTAGTTCATAAGGGTCTTGCAAATTTAATTGATTATACTGGAACCAAGTTTAGTTACGCTAGAAAATTGAAAATTACAGGCAATGGCTTACCGGAAATTTAGATTCAAAGGTAACGGATAATTGAGTATTATACTGAAGTTATATAGACTTCTTGATGTCAGCGCAAACTTAAATGAAATAACTAACTATTTATTGGGTGTTTAATAATTTGTGTCATTTGACAAAACAAACATTGTTTTATGGTTTAAAATGCATGTTATTATTCAATATGATCTCCCTGAACTTTAATTTCCTTTCCCTTCAGTGATCCAAGTGATCTTCTAATCTTCCATTCCTAAAATGAGGATTCGATAAAACTATCGAAATCGTTCAATAAAAAAGGTTTTCCATTCATTAATTTCTTGAGACGTGAGAACAGCCAGAAGTCAGGCGGGCCTAAATCTATCGAATAGGGTGGATGTTGCAATAATTTGTACTCTAATTTACTGATTTTCGTAACGATTATTTCAGCTGTTTGAGTAAGTGCGTTATGTTTCTGATTTTTTTCTGCTGTAAACCAGATATTTTCTTACGAATTTTACGTTCAAGAGGTTAAAACAATATTCCGAGTTTATTGTTTAACCTGTTTTAAGGTAATCCACGAACAAAATTCCTTTGTATCTCAAAAGATTAATGCTTACACTTTCTTGATCGCTTTCTAGACCATAAGTCGCTTTGTAGCCGAAGTTCTGGGTTTACACCATTCATTAGCCTCTAATTGTGCTTCAATATCATAGTGGTAGACTCAAGGTTCATTCCTAAGAAGAAAAAGACGCACAAAATTATGTTTATCCTTTTTTCCAAACGGAAGCAGCTCATTGTGCACACAACTTTTTGAAACTCAAAACTTTAGGTCAAAATATTGCTCAATTGCCTAATAAAGTTTTCAGGTCTGCTAGTAAATCTTCCTTGGTAAGAATCATCCAAAACCACATTCGTAAATTTTGCTAAGATTTCTGACTTGTAAGTTCACGTTTAATTCAGCAACTTTTACTGGTTCTAAATGAAGGTGAAGAGTCAGGGGCATTTCTTCTAGATACCCCATTGCAAGAATGTTAAGAGGGAATAGGGGCCATCCGTTTGGTTGTGAAAATAAAATTCCAAATCATATTTGGAACCCTATTGTGCTTTGGAAGCTTAAGCGTTGGATAAAGATGACCATTTAGCTATAAACTAATGATGTTTCATATTATATTATGAATTTATCTCAGTAGTATTTTAAACCGTCTTTTTTATTTTCTGCAAAGCTTAATTTAAAAACGGAAAAATATGCTTAATAAGCAGATAGCTTATTTTAAAATATGCAGCACTAAAAACGTCTAAAATCATAATTATCTCGAAACAGACAAACTTAAATCCATTTAAACGACGAGAGGAACGGTAATCTAGCTGACACTAAATTTTAATTTAGTTGAACAAGCTGCTGCCGTTTTCAGAATACTAATCGGTACGCACGAGGGCAAAAAGGCCCATTTGGATAGTTGAAATTGGGTAAGAAATATTGAAGCAATAAAGCTAAGTTAGGACAGAATAAGGGATTGTAACGGTTGTAGTGTGGTTTGTGGATTTATAAGCTGTTGAAGATTTATAGGAAGAATTTATTGCTTATTTTCTAATAATGTATTATTTGGTTTATTATTTAATGATAAATTATTTTTTTGTAAATCTAAGTTTACCAAAATTTACAAAATTCTAACCAAGTGTAAATTGCTAATTGATTACACAGGTCCACAAAACTGTGCGCTGGGTGTCGGAATAAGATTTTCTGGCGTATTTTTTTTCGCTGAACACGAATTTCAAGTCAAAATTGGGGGTGAAATAGCAAAAAATCAAGAAAAACCCAAAAGCCGATACGGTACATTTACCCAGTGGCGGCTTTACAGGGACGGCAGGGTCGGCAGTACCGACCCGTTGCTCTTCAGTGCTCAATGAGTAAATACTTATTTAAAATCAAAACATTCAAAACAAAAATCTCAATCTTCTTACGGAACAACTACTTTATTTACTAGTATTAGTTGTAATATTTGTTGTCCTCCTATACCGATTTACTTTCTAAATGACTCGCGTAGTTTAAAACTCCTGCGATTAACCTATACCAAAGTTCTATTCCATTTCTACTTTTCGAATCGCCTTGGTATTCCCTGGTCCGGCTTGCCGTACAGTTTCATTGATAAATCCCAGAGAAAGGTGCAAATAAATAGACAACAAAACATACAGTTGATTTGTTTTGTTCATGTACAGCCACATTCGGCAAATATAGTTTTGCTGATGAAAATAAAGTGAGGTTAGGTTTAGGTTCTTATTAAACTTGAAGAAACGAGAAACCCGCATCGATTTTTATTGATATTTTTTGTATTATTGGGAGTGCGTGTTGATCAATATTTTAGTGTTTTTTTGGGGCTGTTTTTTAAAATTTTTTTCGTAAAAGAAGTTTAGTTAATGTCGTAAGAAAGTGATTTCATTATTTATTATTTTTATCTTAGAGGTGTCAGGTAAGCCTTGTAAATTTTTTGATTCCGACAAAAATGAAGGGAAACTATTTAATGGAAAACGAACATGGAGATGTAACTACCATAACCAGTGATATAGTTCATTGCATTTTAAGTTTAAAAAGTGGCTTTTCATCTATTTTATTCGACGATCAAGTTAAAATAATAAATAATGGGCGTCCGACACCCAACATATAAACCTAATTAATACGGGGGGGAAAAGGGAAATAACAGGGGTTTTTTGAAAATTGGTATCAAAAGTATGCCTGGCTTACGGGAAGTGAAACAAAAAATAAATTGTTTTCGAACCAAACGAAAAAAAACAAAAACCATGGTATCAGGTATGCTAAGACAACTTAAAAAACTTTCGTGCTCTACAAAAGCACGATATATCAAAAGGGCATATTTACAGTCATTTAAAAAAGAATCTCTTTGGTTAACAAAACATTTACTTGTTAGAAAACAACGGAGCTTAGTTAGAAAATGTTAAACATAACGAACTTGTTTAAAATATCACTCTATGTTGCATCGATTAATAAATATTGTAATTTTTTTGGCTTGTTCAACTACCATTTAGGGGCCCCAATAAATCTGAGCAGTCATTAAATGTTTTCTGAGGAAAAAAAAAGTCATTGCTTCTGCCGACCCGGGCCGCCACTGCATTTACCGGCAGAAACCTGCTACCACGGAATGTTTGGACTACGACTATATAAACTATAAGAAATACAAAAAATTTCTTAAAGCAAAAAATACTTTCTTAATTTTAAAATTTAAAGTAATTTTGACAAAAAATTTTAGGTTAAAATTGGAATTTTTTAAAAAAATTAGTGTGATTTTTGTTTTTCTTTTTTTTTAATATAAATTATTTATTTTATTTATTTGAATCCCAAATTTTCTTAAAATTGGCAACAAAAAAACCAAAATTAAAAAAAAAAATAATTTTTAAATTTTTTTTCAGAAGTATATTTTGAAAACAATACTGAAAATTTGTTTTTTTGGTTATAGTTTGAAAAATATTTCATTTGGACAAAAAGAATATAAAGTTAAAGGTCTCGTAACAATACATAGTTTATGTCATATAAACTTTCGTGTATCTTTAATCCGAGTAGCTCCCGACACGCTATCCGACACCCAGCACACATCACTTTCTTTTGTGGATCTGTGTTATACATATTACATTCAAGAAAAAAAACTAATTTTCTTTTTAAGTTAATAATATGTCAATTCAGTAAAAAATTATGACAACTTTGAACTTTATTCAACTTAATTTAAAAAAAAAATCTGTTCACATTTGTTGGTTAAACATTTTTAAAAAATGTTTGTGATGTAATGTGATAGTGATTTATTTTAACAGATTATAATATGACTTGAGTGCATAAACCTGGTCCTAGGTATCCCTTGGCTTGCGCAGCAGACACAGTGCTAGTGGCACCGAACCTAGGGATAAACAGCGTCAAGATAGCTGAGACTTGAGATGCATACAGTGTATCACTAAATTAGAAGTTTTGGACTACGTTTTTAACGTCCTCATTGACTGTTGCTTTTGAGCATCGACCCAACCTACTGCAATGATATAGATATACTTCTGTGGGATTATGAATGAAACCAGGTTATCCTTAGTGAT
Organism: Listronotus oregonensis; assembly: GCA_019359885.1. NCBI lineage: Eukaryota > Metazoa > Arthropoda > Insecta > Coleoptera > Curculionidae > Listronotus > Listronotus oregonensis. Next base: position 17,785 of record JAHBCN010017647.1, read on the forward strand.
AAGTCTCGCTTTTATTTGGTTATTTATAATGGTTAAACAATGCTGAGAAGACGACGTGACGTACAGTATGTTATAAAGAGACAAATTCATCACACTATGTGTGTTATGGTATGGGGTGCTATCAGATTTGGTACCAAGATACCTTAAGTTTTTATAAGATATAACATGACAGCCGATACATTTAGAAAATAGTGAAATCACAAGTCCTTCCATATCTCAAACGATACTATGGCTCTTAAGATCCCCTAATATCCCTCTCCCGATCG
>JAHBCN010017648.1:0-18143 GCA_019359885.1 Listronotus oregonensis
ATCATTAAAAGGGTTTTTAAAAAAAAAAAATTTTTTTACCATAATTAAATTAATTATAAACGACAATATAATCTTTAAAAAATAATAAAAATTACAGCAAATAAATATAATAAACAAAAAAAAATTAGCAACTGGCTTTAGCATTGTTTCTTAACAATTTCCAAATTTTAATTTATTAAATCATTGTTAATAATAGTAACAAAAATTGGTAGTTTCCACTTTTAGTGCTTCCCACGTATGTCAGACCTCTTATCAGGTTTTTTTTAATCTATTTAATAAGGTAAATTTAATTCTTCTTGACGTAACTACACAACAAATCCTTGTTAAAAGAATAAGGATCAAAGATCACTATTCTAAGATTTTTTTTAGTATAAATTGCTCGTAGGAAAAAAAATACAACCGTCAGTAAATTTAAAGAATAACATAAACTGTAAAGTTCTTAAAACAACTTAATCGTCAATTTTTTTGTCTTTTACATCTTTGTATTAAATTTATATAATTGTAGTTTTTTAAAGCTTTTTATAAAATTTTTTAGATTTGTTTTCGTGTTTATAGTTTAAAAGTCATTCAAAGGATTAAAGATCATCATTTTAGGTTTTTTTTGTATACAAGAGGGTTTTAAATATGCGCCAAATTTTTTTCTTAGAACGCAACGAATGGTCCTAGCCGCAATTTCGTTTTAACATTTTTGGAGTAGGATATCTAGAAGGCGTGTCTCAGTTACTTCAGATGTTTTCATTCAGTAATGGTCAATAAAATAGAGCAGGCCGTTCATGTTAAGGATGTAGGAACAGGGTACATCCTGTTCCAGTTCATTAAAATGTCTGTCCGAGAAAATTGCTCCAGTTCCAAACTGTTCCAGAACTATACTTGTATCGAGCTGCTCCGGAACCATATTTGCCCTAAAAAGGAAGTTTAAAGGTGAAGGGGAAGCCCAATACTGTAGAACAAAATTGTCCAGGCGTGCAGGCAGCGGAATCGGGGGATTGGCCCCGCGGAGTTTGCGCAATGAATGTAGGTCAGAGCCGGACTTCCATAATTTTTGTTACTATCTATAAAGTTGACTCATCAAATGTCAAATTCAAGCATTCCGTTTTTTTTTTTTTTGCACAAAATTGTATGGTATTAAACGATACTACCATAGAATATTTAAATTATTGTGTAATATTGGATTTTATATCATCTGATATAATATGGAAAGAATAGATGCGCCACTTACAGCCTTCTATTTAAATGGTCGATATTTTTGGGAGTTTTGTATTTTTACCAAAAATCTTTGTAAATAAATAAAAACACGATTTTTAAAAAAATAAATTTCAAACATTGTATGATAGTTTCATGTACTTATCACCAATTTTGTAATAAAAGAAGGGCAAGATAGTGTAAAGAGTTTAATCTAATCCTAAGATTGTGGTTGTACATTAAAAAGTGAAAATTTTTATAACTGCTTTTTAGGGATATACTTTTCACTAATAACAAACATTCATGAGACAGAATAACAGTGGTTAAAAATGTTTAGAAACCCTTTTGGTACCTAGGTATCCATTGTAACAGTATCCGTTAAATATTATGTGTCTACAGTATGTCAGCTTAAAAAGTTGATAATGTAAGTTTAAAAAACCCAAAAAATCTAATTTCTTTTTAAACAAATACAAAAAGCAAAAGGAACTTTAACATAAAATTGTATTTTTTTATTTAATTAGAGGGATCTGTATATATTAAAATTTGCCTGGACTGCCCATAATTAATAATTTTGATCCTTTAAAAGAATGTACTAAATTATTAAATGAAATAAAAGTACCTAAATGTAAACCTTATTTATTTTTAATAATCCACAGAAATACACAAACATTTGTGGAAATCATCTAAAAGACAGTTAAGATTGCCTTACTTTTCTCACTGCTGTTTCCTATGAAATTTTTATTTTCTATAATTCATAATTGATATAATATTATTTATTCGGTTACCTAACGTTACGTTCATAAAAAAACACCTAATTTAAATAAAAGAAATACTTACCTAAAGTAAAAAAAGCCGGGTATGTTACCTTAGATTTGCAAGACAAAACCATACAACCCTAGTATTTTGTTACAAAATTATAGGTAACAAACAACAAACACAAAATTATAGTCACAATTTAATAAACACTAATACTAAAATAAGAAGGTTTTTATCAATCCAAAAAAAATTGTGCATCCACAAAATATAATCACACAAAGCAAAACAATCAAAACCCAATACGGCCCAAAAGTATAATGTTCAACTACACACTGATTTATCAGTGTGTAAATAGGCAACACATTAAATTATTTCGTGGAATTTGTTATTGCGCAGAATCGGGGGGGGGCCAACTCGACAGTTATTTTCATATCGGGCTGACATTTTTTTTATCAAATGGGCTATAGCATTGGGCTTCCCTACACCTTTAAACTTCCTTGGCCCTAAACTGTTCCGGAGATTCCAGGGGTTCTAGCAAAAAAGTTAATTTATCCAAAAAAAGCACATATTTGCAAATTTTAAAATAAATTATGTGGACTTATTATAAATATAATAAAATATCCTAAACTGAAACTATGAATTTTATGAATATAGCCGATCTTTACCCACCATCTTTTTAAATTAAACAGTTTCCTCGCACTTTTTAAAGTCAATATCCGCCACTGTCTACAATGATGACAAAAATGCGGAGACTTAAAGGATTAATACATAAAAAAATTATGTAAAAATCATCCACCTATTCTAGTTAAATAAAAAGCTACACACAAATTTGATTTATATTAAACACCTCGTATATAAACTTTTTATAAGGAAAATGACGTTAGTTTAATTAAGTTTAAAAATAGATAAAATACAACTTTAAATTCTTTAAAAAATTGCATAGTCACGCTTTTCCTTACGCCTTTTATTTCTTTATATAAAATAGAAGTGAAAATAATATTCGGAAAAGCTATTTTTTATAGTTCACTGACTCTGCATTCATTGTCTTGACATCTGTATAACAATTCTTGTCATAATGTAAATTTGCAAAATGTTTGTTAAATTTTTATCAGTATTTATATTGTAAATTTTTATCAGAGTTAATCAAAATATACGTAGGCTGCTTCGGAGACATTTTAGATAAAATATACAATGGTAAAATCTTACAGTAACTTGCGGAAGTGGAATTTATGCAGTGGAAATTAGAGGTTTAAAATTAAAAAAGCAGTGGCAAATTGAAACATTTACATTTATTTATATCGTAAAAAAAATATCGGTTATCACCAGGGTTGCAAGGATTTAAATCAATTGATTTTAATCACGATTTAAATCACTTGATTTTTTTAAATTTAAATCATGATTAAAATCAAAATAAAAATTATAAAAAAATAATTTGGGTTATGAAGAAAAAATCGAAACAAAAATAAATTACGTTAGTATAGTAAATTAATTTATTACAAGAACACATAGATACAAGTATTATTGCAGAAAATATTCAAAACAAAAAACAAATTTAATTGTAATATTTGTAAAGAAACACTAGTTTGGCAGCTTTTTCAGTACCTAATCGATTGCGTAGTTTAGAGTGCACTAAACCAAATGTCGAGAATTTTCTCTCTACTGATGCAGACGAAGCAGCTGCAAGAGCATTGTGTAATTATGGGAAGTTTTTTTTCAATAATATCTGCGTTTCGTTGTGATTTCCACCAGTCAATAGGTTTTACTTTTCAGGATATCATCTTGAAACATAATATCGTAAAAAAGGTTCTGTTTTGGGAAAGAAACTTGATGATTAGTGGTAATAAACCACTATCTGGATACAGTTTTTTGCTTTTAATGCAATATTTTTTTCAGTATATGTCAAACCTTTGTGTTTTCGTTGGGTCGATAAAAAATGCCACAAATGATACGGGGTTATACACATATTATATCGATTTTTAAATTTTTGCAGTTGATGTAATGTCAGATTAGTTTCTTCAAATTCTTCTAATATTTTAAATTTCACAACATCTGAAATAGTGGCGTCGGTTTTTTGCAACCATCTATGGCAATGGAAATTGGCTTAAGAATTTTGAGGTAATCTTCAGCACTTCTCTTTAAATTAATGTTTGAATTTTTTTTCCGATAACTGTCAATCTTTTCTTTGTGTTTTTTACTGATTCTAAAAAGTATGGGCCATGATTCGGTAAATACTTGAAGCAGTCTGCAAGCGAGTTCCATCGAACACTAGGTATGACTAATTTTTTGCCTCCTTCTTTGGCATATGTTGCAGATGCAAAATGATTGTTCCTAAAGTACTTTACGATTTGGACTACATGCTCTTTTATATCAAGATTTCCAAATCTTTACATAATAAATTTAGTATATGTGTAGCACAGCCATATGCTATTACATTGAATTTATCAATGCCTTTATTTCATTTCGCATTGCAGACATGTTAGCTGCATTATCTGTCACGAAACATCACTGTACAACATACTCGGTTTTTAGTTTGTTTATAAGGGTTGCTGCAATTTCTGTTAGGTATCGGATGTATGTGGATGCCCAGTTGTATCTACAGTGTCAATAGAAAGGAGGACCCTTTTCCATTAACTGTTGCACATACTATGGGTTCATTATCACATTAGACCATCCATCGAGTGAAAGACAAACATTATTTCTAGACAACCCCTAAAAACATTTGCTTTTCTTCGGTATATATTTGATCAAGCAGTCTGCCTGACAATCGTTTCGACTGAGCGGTACATATCCAGGTCGCAGTAGTGCTATAGCTTTTTAACTTCGGATTGCTCCAGGCAGATGAAACTGCTATTAGTTGCATAGGGGCTCTGGCAATTTGCTTATAATTTCATTTTTGCAGGCTTACTATACGTACAACAAAAGACATCAGAGATCTTTCTCGCTTAAATATTTAATATAAGAGTTTATAAAAACGAAAAAATTTGGAGATAGGGGAATGTTTAAGAATAAGGACACGTTACAAACTTTTGTGCTATTTACAAAAAAAACAAAAAATCATGATTTTTTTTTTAAAAATCGCGATTTTTGATTTTTTTTTTAAATCATGATTTTTTACAACCCTGGTATCACTGAATAGTTTTATATTAATTTGGTTTTGTTCACAATATCAAACAATATACCGGGGGTGGCGCCAAGCGGAACATAGGAAATTCCATGTAAATTTTAAGAGGGTTAATTATTGGCTCCCCTGTACATTTTACAGAAAAAATGTAAATAACTTTTTTTAAGAGACCAATCTGACAAGCCCTCGTTAAGTTTAAAAAAAAAATTTAAAAAGCGAATCTTTTAATTATTCAATTAAATGTAATTGCAAAATTACCAAATTTTCGGTTCACGTAAAAACCCAAAAACCAGCAAACTATTTTGTTATAAGGTTTGTCAAATCTGACGTACAGCCAATTACAAGGGAATAAAGTTTTTTTGTTTAATCTATCTCAAAACCATTACATTCAGCTCTATTTTCGATATCCTGAGTTGAATATTTACAATTATTTATTACGGTACCTTTGGACTCAAACTTACTGACAATACGTTTTTAAAAGGTAAGTTGGACGGAATGGGCTTGGTGGGAAAAAACCGGTATTTCAGATATTGGGTCTTTTAAAAATGTTTCCCGCAAATACCCACCTAATTATGGATACTTTTTCGTTGATTAAATAAATTTTTCTGCTTACTGTTTTTTAAATAAGAAAAACTTTGTTCTAAAAACCGGGCCGAAAATGATAACGAAAGAGAACCCCCTTTGTGTTACCTGGTTGCTAAGCGTTGCTAGCTACGAAAGTAATATTTTCAGCGCCTGACAAAAAGTAAGAGTAAAAAAGAAAATATGCTTGTGGGAAAAAATTAGATTTATTTATAAAAAGTAACTAATTTATGAAAAATATTTTAAAAAACTAGGTTAGGTATTAACATTAAAGTAATTGGCAATTTAAGCAATTAGCAAAAGAAATTAGGAAAAAATACTTGAATTAACAGTTTTTAAATTTGTTGTTGGGGTATCGTTATCACCTTTAACTACGTTAATATTCATATTTTTCACTGTTACTTCATTAAGGAAATATTGGTAGGAATTTCGTGTAAAATCTTCTTGAAATTTCCAACCCTTTTTACTAAGGATTCAGCAATATATCCCTCCGCAACAGAAGAAGACTTCCAACCTCCATGCCTTTTTAAGTCCAAAAAAATCGACATCCGAAGCATTGCAAGGAAAAAGGTTGACGTTCTTCTAAAAAATGGCCAGTGTATCTACTGATGTCTTCAAGCTTCAAAAACCCCGCAATTTCTTTAGGTACATTTGAAATAGTGTGCTTTCCAATTACTTGATTAACACATTTAAACCTTTTTTCATAACGATACAATAAAGCTCATCTAGAGCATTCCTTGGTCTCAGCTTAATATATTCCTGTAGAAATCTGACATAAGGAACTGAGCCTTCATCGTTGGTTACTACAAAGTTTCTTTTAACTTTATTTTTAGACTCCACTATTTTACTATAGCCACGTCATTTCTTATTTCTACATCACTTAGCTTCATTTCTGTATATTTCGTCTGTCCGGCATGCCCAGCCACTCCCATAATGGCATATTTGCTAAGTAACTTTGATCAGGCGCGTTAAGTAAAAACTTTATGATTTCTTCTTTTTAAAAATTTTTGACTTTTTGCCTCATACCATCGTTTTTCCTTTAATAAAGCAACTAGTTTCTTGAACTCCGAAATATCTTGATTTTTGTTTACGGAAATTGTTAACTTGAGCATGGAATATACAGACCAGAGGGTTGGTGGTGATAAAGACTCGGATTTTTCTTGAAAATACGCCAACATCACATTCTCGTCAATCCGCCCCGCATTTTTTGTAGCAAGCCATTCAGAAAACGATTTATATGTTTGATGGTACCTCTCTTTAGATTTGTCTGGCAGAAGTGAGGCACACGCAAGGTCAGCTGCCTTTTGGATGCCATTTTCATATTCATTTAACATTTTAAATGGAATGGATTTATACTAAATTAACAATAATTCAAAATCTGACAAGTGCTGATGACAGACAATGTCAACAATAAATGTGTTGCTATGGATTAATTTTTAACAGGTAAAATTTCAAAATCTCTGATATTTCTATTAAAACATGATGTTAATGATTATTAAATTATGCGATACATAGAACAGTAGCAAAAAAATAAAATATATTACACGAGGGAAAGGCCTTTCAAGTTTGGAGTTTAATAGCCTCGGTTTCGGCCATTTAAAAACCCCCTCACACCAAAGTAAACTTTCGCATCTTGTAATGTAAATAACTATTGCGTTCTCATTGCTACTTTTTTGTTCTACAGAACAGTGTTATTAGATTTACACACCGAAGTTTCATCTTTAAGCTGTCATCATCAACTTTGTTTTTTTATGCAAAAAATTCATATTAATGGCAACTTCCATACGAAAACTTCCGAACCCCTCTACCAGACTTAAGACACCCACGGTACGTTAGTACTTAGGCATCAGCATTCGTGGACTGTCCCAAGATAAAAAAAAAACGTTGTCCAAAGTTTTTGTCAACACAGGGCGTAAAAAAAAATCATGAGTGTTACAGCGAGTCCGTAGCTGCAGCTGTGATTAATTCACAGTGCATCTTTTGATAGTAATTTAAAAAGTCTTACTTGGTATTATATCTTATTAAAATTAAATGGAATGGGAATATACTGGGTGGTTCAATAATTATGTTTAAAAAATTGGATTCTATTGGAGCTCTTTGGGAGCCAATATCTCCGACGAGAAGGCCTATACAAAAAAAGTTTATATGACTTGTAGTATTCTTTTCACATGTTTTTTTTATCCCAGAATTTCCCCGACATCCTGTATAGAAGATATAGGTAACAACAAGTATTTAAAACCAAAAATTAAGTTTTTCTTTCTGAGCGACAGAAATAACGTATAGAGCTTTTTTATTTATTTTTTTTTAACCTGATAAGCATCCTATAGAACCTATTTAGACTATTTCATTTCGTAAATACCTAATTTTAAAAAATCGACAACTTTTTTCTTCCGAACATTTCCGTTTTTATTCCCGAGAGATAATATTTTCCCATTCGAATGGCAAACTCGATATATCTCTTTCAAATCCTTATAAATCAAGGGACCAAAGAGATTTTGATCTATACTGTCTGTTATATCCTCGCAAATCTTCGGTATAAAAAAAGTGTCTACCCTTTGCGAGGACGACGATATAGGATTTGGCGGATTGTAAAAAGTGTTCTTACGATTCTTTGGAAAGATATGTGGTTTCTTTGTAAAAATATAGGAAAGTAATTTTTGCGTATTTTAGGAATACACAGTCTTTAGTTTTTAATAGTTATTTGTGCAACCAGTTAGGAAAAGCAATATTTTGCATAACGAGCAGAAGAATTCAATGATCAAAGCTATGCTACGCATAAACAATGACGTGGATATCAGTATTTTTTTTAAACTCATCGCGTCAAGATAGGGATCCAACCCAAAAAAATCAAAGATTCTGAGCAAAGTGGAAATGGACCATTTTCTGAACTGTGCACCTGATGATGAATACCTTCTGATGAAAGTAGTTACCATTTTGGAAATTTTTGGTACCTATCGCATGGGCACTTTATTGATGATTCACATACGAGATACTAAAACTAAGGTACCACGAAATTTCACTATCGTTGAAAAATTTTATTTGGATTATTATCGAAAGTATATGGCTCGTCGACCAGCAAATGTAGAACATTGGAGACTTTTCCTTAAATACGCGAAGGGAAAATGTACCAGAAATCCCGTGGAAATTAACTCTTTTGGAAAAATCCCCGCTGCTATACCAAGATTTCTGCAGCTTTCAAATCCGATCCTCTATACGGGGCATTGTTTTTGCCGTTCTTCAGCGAGTTTACTTGCCGATGTTGGAGCAAATTTGACGACAATTAAGAGGCATGGAGGTGGAAATCCTCTACCGTTGCTGAGGGATACATCGAAAATTCCTTGGAAAATAAGAACTCTATTACCAGAAAACTACTTACAGTGGAAAAAAGAGCAGCAGATCGTGCTTCAACGTCAACTGAGAATGCTGTTTTTTTCTGATCAATCCACCTAAACTACGGAGAATGCTAGAACCAAGGAAGTTTAAAGGTGTATGGAAGCCTAATACTGTAGAACAAAATTATCCAGGCGTGCAGGGCAGCGGGAATAGGGGGGTTGGCCCCGCGGAATTTGCGCAATGAATAGTAGGTCAGGGCCGGATTTCCATAATTCTTTGTTACTATCTATAAAATTGACATCATCAAATGTCAAATTCCAACATTCACTTTTTTTTTTATTTTTTCCACAAAATTGTTGGTTATTAAAGGATACTGCTATAGAATATTTAAAATTATTGTGTAATATTGGATTTTATATCATCTGATATAATATGGAAAGAATAGGTGGCGCCACTTTACTGCCTTCTATTTAAATGGTCGATATTTTGGGAAGTTTTGTATTTTTACCAAAAATCTTTGTTAATAAATAAAAAAACGATTTTTTAAAATAAATTTCAAACATTGTATGATAGTATTATGTACTTATCACCAATTTTGGGATAAAAGAAGGGCAAGATAGTGTAAATGAGTTTAATCTAATCCTAAGATTCTGGTTGTACATTAAAAAGTGAAAATTTTTATAACTGCTTTTTAGGCATATACTTTTCACTAATAACAAACATTCATGAGACAGAATAACAGTGGTTAAAAATGTTTAGTAACCTTTGGTACCTGAGTATCCATTGTAACAGTATCCGTTAAATATTATGTTGTACAGTATGTCAGCTTAAAAATTTGATAATGCAAGATTAAGAAACCAAAAATCTAATTTATTTTTAAACAAATGGTATTGTCTGAAAGTTATTTTGATCAAATTTGTATAGGGGTTTTTGGGGCGCTGATTACAAATCATTGAAAAAATATCTTTTCGGCAACGTTTCGTTTCCGAGATCTTCATCATCAAAGTTGAAAATTAAACTAACCTTATTTTCACTATATTCTCCCTTCTTTTTGTACACAATTCTTGATTTTTACACCAAAGTGGCACACAATATTTTATAAACACCTTTTAAAACCTTGTATTTTTATTTATTTTACATCTTTTTTTCATTAAATTGCGAACTATTAAGTTCAAAGGCAGCAGCCATATTTGCTTAAAAAATAAAAGTGTAAAAAAGGTGTAAAATAAACATAAAAACAAGTTTTTAAAAGGTGTTTGTGAAATATTGTGTGCCAATTTAGTGTAAAAATCAAGAATTTTGTGCAAAAAGAAGGAGGAATAGTGTAAATAATTTTCAATTTTGATGAGGAATATCTCGAAAACGAAACATTGCCGATTTTTTTTTTCAGATTCGTATTCAGCGCCCCAAAAAACCCCTGTATACCAAATTTAGTCAAAATCGGAGAGGAGGCAAATTTCGAGATAATTACCAAACAAATACAGAAAAAGCAAAAAGGAACTTTAACATAAAATTGTACTTCCTTTCATTCAATTAGAGGGACCTGTATATATTAAAATTTGCCTGGTCTGCCCAGTAATCAATAATTTTGATCCTTTAAAAGAGTGTACTAAATTATTAAATGAAATAAAAGTACCTAAATGTAAACCTTATTTCTTTTTAATAATCCACAAAAATACACAAACATTGTGGAAATCATCTAAAAGATAGTTAAGATTGCCTTACTTTTCTCACTAATATTTCCTATGAAATTTTCATTTTCTATTATTCATAATTAATATATTATTATTTATTCGGTTACCTAACGTTACGTCTTATAAGAAGTACCTAATTTAAATATAAGAAATACTTACCGAAAGTTAAAAAGACGGGTATGTTACCCTTGGATTTGCAAGACAAAACCATACAACCTTTAGTCATTTTGTTATGATATTATAAGTTACAAACAATGAACACAAAATTATAGTCACAATTTAATAAACACTAATCACTAAAATAAGAAGGTTTTTATCAATCCAAAAAACGGTACTCCGGCTCTCATAAAAGTATAATGTGTTGGCTAACTTCACACTGATTTATCAATGTGTAAGTAGGCAACACATTAAATTATTTCGTGGAATTTTGTTATTGCGCAGAATCAGCGGGGCCAACTCTGACAGTTATTTTCATACTGGGCTGGACATTTTTTGATTGAATGGGCCATAGCATTGGGCTTCCATACACCTTTAAACTTCCTTGGCTAGAACTGTGTATCAGTTTTTCAAGTTGTTTGAATTGTACAATTAATATAAATGTTAGTAAATAAACGTTGACGTTACCTTTCAAAATTTAACATTTCACTTTTAACACTAGTGCTTTAAAATGTTACTATAAGGCACTAGTGCTTTAAAGTAACATTTTTAAGGCGTCTAGATAGTGTTAAAAAATAAATTTTTAACGCGTTTTTAGAAAAATATATTTATTTTTTATTTTTATTGTTGAAATCCATTTTAAACATACAATTTGTAGAATTATTTCTTTTATTGGTAAACATAAAATTTTAAATTTAAATTAATTTGGATTCCAAAAAAATAAAAATACAAATGGTGCAATATTTTCTCCTCTTGAACATCTTTGCGTGTCCTTAAATAATGGTGATTTAGTAGCTGCTGTTTTGGTGATTTAACTAAAACTTTTGACTGTGTAAATCTTCTATTTTATGGATTTCGTGGTGTCTTTTTAAATTGGTTTAAGTTATATCTTTAGAATAATAATAAGAATGGTTGGATTATCTTCAGCTTTATCATACCTTAAAAGCGTTTTGTCCACTAAGGGCATTTTCAGTATTCATGGTGGTGGTAGATCATGTTGCAAAGGAAATATCGATGGTAATTCAATGTTTAAATCTTCAAGGTACCTTGTTAGTCTTATGTACAGGGTGATCAGTTAAGGGTAGCGAGCGGACATATCTCATAAGATATTGGTCGTATAGATTTGAGAAAAAAAAATCATGATAAAAGTCGCCAAGAGAAATTGCTGGAAATTATTTTCGAGTTTGTCAAACGTCCGCTAGAGGGCCTAACAACCAACACCAAGTAGAAAAATGGGATTTTTATAGAATTTTGTCTAATGAAAGTATATCGATGATATCATTTTCATATTTACTGACCATTTCCAAACATTTTTTGTCTAAAACGTTTTGTTCTATCTATCAAAATAAAGCGGTGGGGGAAGTTCAATTGTTTTTTTTAACAAACCAAGATTTCTCCCGTTTCTTTTGACCGATTTTAGCAAACTTAGGCTCATATGAAAAAGCATAATTTGCACTACAAAACGCTTATTTGGTTTTGAATTTTTGACTTTTGCTGTCGCCGCTAGATGGCGTTAACTGAAATGGTAGCAAATTTTTGAGTTTTTTTCGAAAAAAACAAATGTAATGGTATATTAATTTTTATATATTTTAAAAGAGGATAAATTTCTTTATAATTTAATAAAAAGAATTTATTATCTACCCTTTTTTGAACCGTTGATATTGACCAAAATATAATTTTATTACATTAAAAATGGCACGCCACTGTTTTTTATCAAAATAAAAATCAGTTTTGTAATCTCTTATTAGTTGCTAACAAAAAGAACCTCTTGACTTTTTTTCGTTAGACAAACGGTTTTGGATTGAAAAAATAAGATATGTTTACATGGGGCGCCCATATCTCGAAACATACTAATTTACATATTTGGAAAAAAAATCTTAATAAAACTGTCCAACAACAGCAGGAGCAATAACACTAAAAACAAGAACACAGAACTTTAAAAATATGTTCAAAATGTTGTCCATTATTTTGAATGCACTGGTCCAATCTCTTCTGGGTGGAGTTGACAGCTGCCTCAATTTCCGCTCTTGGTATAATATTTATGGCGTTTTGAATTCGGACTATCATGTCTTCTCGATTATTAATAAATTATGAACTAATGCATTCTCGCGCTAATTAAGTAATTATTAATGATAAAAATAATAGGTAATAATTTTATTGTGAGATGTAATATTTAAAAATAATTTTGAACCTTATAATTATCATTGTAAACCTATTTTATTTTTTCAATCCAAAACCGTTTGTCTAACGAAAAAAAGTCAAGAGGTTTTTTTGTTAGCAACTAATAAGAGATTACAAAACTGATTTTTATTTTGATAAAAAACAGTGGCGTGCCATTTTTTAATGTAATAAAATTATATTTTGGTCAATATCAACGGTTCAAAAAAAGGTAGATAATAAATTCTTTTTATTAAATTATAAAGAAATTTATCCTCTTTTAAAATATATAAAAATTAATATACCATTACATTTGTTTTTTTCGAAAAAAACTCAAAAATTTGCTACCATTTCAGTTAACGCCATCTAGCGGCGACAGCAAAAGTCAAAAATTCAAAACCAAATAAGCGTTTTGTAGTGCAAATTATGCCCTTTCATGTGAGTCTAAGTTTGCTAAAATCGGTCAAAAGAAACGGGAGAAATCTTGGTTTGTTTAAAAAAACAATTGAACTTCCCCCACCGCTTTATTTTGATAGATAGAACAAAACGTTTTAGACAAAAAATGTAGGAAAATGGTCAGTAAATATGAAAATGATATCATCGATATACTTTCATTAGACAAAATTCTATAAAAATCCCATTTTTCTACTTGGTGTTGGTTGTTACGCCCTCTAACGGACGTTTGACAAACTCGAAAATAATTTCCAGCAATTTCTCTTGGCGACTTTTATCATGATTTTTTTTTCTCAAATCTATATGACCAATATCTTATGAGATATGGCCGCTCGCTACCCTTAACTGATCACCCTGTACAATGGTGGATCTGACCTTTTTTAGTTGTCAAACAACTCCCTGTATCTGTTAGAAAAAGTGTTATCGTATACTGGATAAGTAGAATCAGGAGCGATAGAAACAGCATAAGAGAGACTTAAATATTTTCTCCTTAAATCTAGGGGTGGTTCCCCAGCTTCGACTAACATGCTTTCTATGGAACTAGTCCGAAATGTCCCTAGGGCTATAGGTATTCCTGCATTGTGTAGTGATTTATTAGTTTTGTTTGTATACAGTGCTTTCATTTCAAAACGAACCATCCTAAATATCTTTAAAAAAAAACACTCACCAAAAAAACAAAGAAACACGTCGATTTAGATATACAGGGGGAAGTTTAATTTCGTATTCGATAAAATTTTATCGGTCACCTCCTAACCTCCAGTTAACCTCACTTTGATATGTCAAATGGCAACCTCCATAGTGTGACACATCATTGTAAGCGGCATGAAATTTGCTATCCAACAGTACTAAGAAACTTTAAATCGATGGACGTAGAAGCGACATAGAAGTAAAAATGTGTGTTAATTAGTTTATCGTGTTCAAATAATTTATTTTATCAAATGCTCAAAATGTGCGCCGTTATTGGCGAGACAATAATAAAGTCTGTTTTGAAATTCTTCGCGAACGTTGGCGAAAGTTTGTCTGGTAATACCTCTGCATTCTAGTGTACTTCTACATTTAAGTTCTTGAATATTTGCAGGTGGCGTTTTGTACACTTTACTTTTTAAATAACCCCAGAGGAAAAAGTCTAGGGGAGTTAAGTCTGGAGACCGTGCTGGCCATTCGATGGTACCTCGTCTGCCTATCCATGTGCCTGGAAACTGTTCATTGAGCCACTCTCGAACTGCTAAATCATAGTGGGGAGGGCTCCATCTTGCTGGATGGAAATGCAAATTATTTTCACTGAGTTCCATAAGCAGATACAGTTGCCCAGTTAAATTTTCTTCCAGAAAGAATGGCCCGATAATTTCGTTTCCATAAATACCTGCCCAAACGTTGATCTTCTCTGGAAATTGAGTATGTCCTTCCTGAAATATGTGCGGATTTTCATTATCCCAATATCTGCAGTTATGTCTATTAAGAATTCCATTTAAGAAGAAAGTTGATTCGTCAGAAAAGCAGATATTTTTGATCAAATGAGGGTCTTCGTCAATTCGCTGGCACATTGATTCGCAAAATTCTATTCTTCTATCATAATCGTCTTCGTTGAGTTCATGAAGAATTTGTATTTTGTATGGAAAAACTTATTCTTTTTCAAAATTTTGTGCACGGAACCCGTAGAAATATTGGTCAGCTTAGAAACTTTTGGAATAGACAACGTCGGATCTATTGCGAACTGTCCTAGTACCTCAACCTGGCGTGCTTCGTCTAAAACCCTTTCATTAGTACTTTTCTTGTTGCATACAGATCCAGTTTCTTCAAACTTACGCATTACATATTTATGCCCCACGTTTTTATTTTGATGCCTCTCATTGAATACTCTGGCAGTTCTACGCGCGCATCGATCTTCAGCCCCATATAGGAAAATTATTTCTATTCTCTCTGCTAGAGTATACACCATTTTAAAATCAAGATTCTTAATTTTAAACTAACGATGTCAAAATGACAATCCTAACATTAATATTTAACTGGTTCCTAAACGTCTTAAAAACTTGTGCTATTGCAGTGTTTTGCTGTAGCAGGTAACACAAAAAATAATAATTGGAATGAATGCACACTAAAATAGTCTGCGAGGAATTTCAAAACAAGCTTGTCTCGCCAATAACGGCGCACATTTTGAGCATTTGATAAAATAAATTATTTGAACACGATAAACTAATTAACACACATTTTTACTTCTAAGTCGCTTCTACGTCCATCGATTTAAAGTTTCTTAGTACTGTTGGATAGCAAATTTCATGCCGCTTACAATGATGTGTCACACTATGGGGGTTGCCATTTGACATATCAAAGTGAGGTTAACTGGAGGTTAGGAGGTGACCGATAAAATTTTATCAAATACGAAATTAAACTTCCCCCTGTATATCTAAATCGACGTGTTTCTTTGTTTTTTTGGTGAGTGTTTTTTTTTAAGATATTTAGGGTGGTTCGTTTTGAAATGAAAGCACTGTATAAATAATTTAGTTTTACTTGGTATTAAAAAATATACAAGTTTTGCGGACGATGTAACTATTTTACAAATACAAATTCTTCATGTGATGTAATTGAAAATTTATTTTAAAAATCAAATCAATGCAACTCTAACTTGCTTTCTTTGCACATAACTAAAATCAGTATCTTGACATTCAAATGTGTGCTTAATAACATATTTTTGAATGATGAAAATAAAAGATCCGCTGCATGTTCTAAATTTTCAGGAATTTATGTATGTATGTTAAACTAAATTTCAAAGAACATATACAAAAACAATGTTGTAAACTTGCATCATGCTATCAAAGTACTCTTTTATGATTAAGAAGAATATTCCAGTTTAAAATTTATTCATTGTGATTTAATTAAATCGATAATAGGATATGCCATTTATAAGCATTTATCGATTTCGTATATTTAAAAAAAAAACAACGAGAAACACATATTTTGCCTCTACTAGCGCAACATAATTAAGCTAAACAATCCAAAATAAATTTAAATAATGTGTTTTGATGTCTATAATTTACATAATGAATAAGGTGTTTCTAGTGACACATCACTTATAATAAATTATACTCTTTTTTTATTAAACATCAAGCTATGTGTGTCGCCCGTTAACTCAAAAGTAATTCGTGATGCATTTAAATGTTGTTTGTTGCATTCATTAGCATTCTTACAAATATTGCGATACGTAGCTTTAAGGCCATTGACTGATAGTCCTTCCATAAGAAATTAACGTTATAATATTATACACTGGCTGAATTTCTAATAGTATATACAAAATTAATTTAATTAGAAATTAATACTCTCCATGCACTAACTTTTTACGAATTTATGATGATGTTAAACAAAATTTTAAAGAACATACATAAAAAAATATTTAGTAAACTTGCATCTAATGACATTATTAGAGTACTATCTACTAACCAAATCAGTTCGTGCGGTTGCTGTATATCGCACATTGCCATGGATATTGTTTATGTTGTTGATCGATAGCGATTGTTTCTTAGCTGCTGTCACTTTAGTATAAATCCTTCTTTTCTCACAGACATAAAAAGTGGCTGAAAATTGTTACATTCCTAGTTTTAATAATTGAAAATGGCAACGAATAAAACAGTAATTCGAAGTTGTTTACTGTATGAGTACAAACTTGGTACAAAAGCTGCAGCGGCGGCGCGAAAAATATGTATGTAGATGATGCCGTTAGTGATCGAACAGCACATGAGTGGTTCAAAACATTTTCTTCGGGAGATGTCAGTTTGAGCGTTGAACCGCGCTCAGCGAGACCAAAAATCATGAACAACGAGGATCTTCGACAGGTTGTGGACGCAAATTCCAAGACAACGTGCCAAGAACTTGCAGAAATGTTCAATGTGACACCTGAAACTATTCGGTTGCATTTTCATCAGCTAGGAAAGACGTGGAAGTTAAACAAATGGGTCCCACATGAATTGACAAATGATAACAAATTAAGTAGTCTTCCCATTTGTTCACAAACTTTTTACGCAACGCTAATAACCATTTCATAATCGGTTATTAACCTGCGTCGAAAATGGATCTTGTATTGTTTAAGCTTTTAAGGTTTCCTTGCACCCCAAAATTTTTGGGTTTTTGGGGTGGACAGCAACTGGATTTGTCCATTATGAGTTTTGGAAAGGGTCAAACCATCACTGCTCTTGTATTGATGGCAGCGGAAACAGCACTCATCCAGAAACAACCTTCTTTAATCAATCGGAAGACATGATATTCTTCAGGATAACCCCCCTCATACCCAAGAGTACCCAAAAAAAAATTTCTGAACTCGGCGGGGAAACGTTACCGCACCGCCATATTCTCCCGACATTTCGTCAAGTGATTATCCCCTTTTTTTTGTCTCTTAAATTGTATGAGGCACCGACAGGTTACAACTGAGATGGTGTAATAAATACAGTCCAAATTTTTTTACCCCAAATCTAGGAAGTTCTACAAACCGCAACCTTTTTCCACGCAGATATTGTAAAACCCACAATTCGCCACTTTTTTAAAGGGGTTGTATCTTCAGATGACAAAGGATTTAAAATAAAAAAAAGGGGAATTAAATAAAAGGAAACTGGAGAGCCAAGAGCAAAGCTTAGGTGGAAGACGTAAGAAGGAAGTTTGTTAAAAACCCGGCATGCCCGACCCGTCAAAAACTTTGGATTGTCAAGAGAACGTCTGGGAAA
>JAHBCN010017649.1:0-18088 GCA_019359885.1 Listronotus oregonensis
GGTATTTGTTGGCCCCGTATACTAAAAAATTATAAGCTATCGAAAAGTGCTTAGGACATAAAGATCTACATAAAAGAGTTTTCCAATATGAAACACTCGGAAACCGTCAATCCATTTTCCAGTTATAGCTTTTTAAGAATTGATTACCAAAATTTGACGTTTGAATTTATGGCCCAGAGGTCCTCAATTCAAAAGGGGCATAAACGTCTAGAGATATTGATATACCTTGGTAAAACCCATAATAACCCCAAAAAAAATTACCACTGAAATGGGACACACTCAAATTTTTTTGTTTTTTTGCAGACCTATTGATCACCCTGTACATCATGATAATATTCATCTTACTAAAACAAATGCAATACAGCTTAAACTAGAAGAAACGGGTTTTAAACTTTTTTTAGATTTAAAAAAGTTAATTTTTAAAAAAGTTACAGCAGTTTGAAAATGGGTCTAAAAATTCAATGGTACGATCTTTTTGTTGAGCAGTTTATTAGCTTAATCGTGAAAAATCATAGGACCTTTTTTATTTGTATTTTAATAAAGAATATAAAAAAATTGTCCCGTTGGTAAATAAAAATTCCTGGCAATTGCTTAGAACCATTTCGGTTTAAACAATATGGCACCAAGGGGCGCCATGGCAACATGCATTTATATCATCAGTAGGGCAATTTAAAGAGGATTTATAAAAAAATTAAGGTAAAATAGTTTTTGGTACTCATGCGCCTCGCCGCGCCAATCCCTCCTAGACTATTTGAACCTTATTAAGGAAATGCCTTCAGATTTTGTAAAGTTGTGTTTTTACTTCCTTCGCCTGAGAACATTTAAGCAAAGTAGACCGACGGTCTACTTTGATTTAAGGGTGTTTAGATTACAAAAACATAATTTTCGATTTCTTTAAGTCTATCTGTCAGTTATCTTCTGACTCCGAAATTTGACCCGTTTATATTAATGGTTAAGTCTGCATATTTTTACGTATTTACTTGTTTCTAAGCACTGTCTGTATAATTAGTTCACAAAGGCTTAAAGCTTTAACTACAAACGCAACGAGGGTGTCTAAAGTGAAGTAAGGGGTAGTTTATTAACACCCCAATCCTGTGCAGGTAGCCGGTTCCAATGCTCTATACACATTAGGAATAAAGGAACGAACAAAGTGGAAAGTTCTAAGCCTCTCCAGATATGATGTAAAGGGATGCACTAGAGTCGCACTGCGTGTTGCTATTGGGAGCTGCTAAAAGAAGAATTATGTTGGCTAATTCCTTGGAGCAGTAATGGAAAAACTTAAAAAAAGAGCGACGGATCTCAGCAGCGCGTAAAATTTTAATTTTATGTTGTATCCTTTTTAAGTTTTTATTAGGATTTCAGGAAAAAATTCATAAGATGGCTATTTCACTTTATATATGAGGAAAGCCACAAGTATTGCTCTCTTTGGTCCTCGTTGACCTGTACATATGCATGCAAAAATATTGCACCAAATCCTCGTTATTATCTAGTTATCAGTAACTAAAAAAATTAAAACCAAATACTTAAAAAACAAGAAGAATGGAATTGTCAGTTTTTTTAGTTAAAAGTTTGTGTTTAGCATTAATATACAGCGTGGCACAAAATGTACGTTATGATTTAGCTGTATAACTTTTTTATTTCTAAATAAATTTGTAACATTATTTTATGAAAATGCAGCCTGTAAAAGGAAAATAGTTTAAGCCTAAACAGCATAATCAACCCCTTGCTGGTAGTCTGTCGGCCTTATTTCTTGCACCAACTAAATTTTATGGGGAAACATGTGCAATGTAGCCAAAATTATTTAAAAAAACCTCTTTGATAACCAAAGTTGTGACGAACGTCTTTTCGTTGATGTTTCAGGACGTTCAATATTTTCACCGGTGCTCGCTGTACGTGGACTTTCAGCACCAAAAAGATTTTTTAGTGAACCTTGTTGCTGAAAATTAGCAACCAAGCGAATAATTGTTGACGCTGGGGGTCCAACCTGCACATTAAAAAGTCGGCGATAGGCATACTACGTCAGAATAACTGTCATTCCGTTTGAAAAATAAAATTCAATAATTTTTCTGCTTTGTTTTATGGTACATTGCTTCCTTTATTTTAAATTCTTTTTGCTTCATTTAAAATCTTAAAATAGGAAAGACTGCGAAAATGTAAATCTAAGATTTCCTGCCTTCTTTAAAATTTTTAAGTCCTACTAATGTATATAAAATAATGTAATTTTATTATTATTATTAAAAGTTGCATAAGTACATTGTTTCTGTTTCAGCAGCAATTTATACAGGGTGCCACAGATTCGAGTGCATGCATGGGGATCTCGGAAACGGTAAGAGATACGAAGTCGGTTAAATTATGGCAAAGTTACGCATTTAGGTGCCTAACAACATGCCGATTAGAAAGTTGTAAAATTCCGAGTACTTCCGGAGATATCCGGAAAAAACCGAAATTTGCTGATTTCGTTTTTATTTTTTCCTGACGTTATTTAAAGAGATATGGATAAACAAAAGACACTTTCTCATGGCCAGTTTTTAAGCTCTACAAAACAGCGTTGAGGGATTTTCCGTACGACGTTTCGTTTTCGTTAGACCATCATCAACTTTATTTTTTTAAATACGGACCTAGGTTTTTTATTTAATTTTTTTGAACCTCTTATTATCCCAATGACAAAAATGTATAACACTTAATATTTATTAACAAATATGGAACGCCCCTATAAGAAATGGTGTGCGTTCCTTGTCTTACTCATTGTCTCTTATGGAAAATATGTTTATTTAACAGAAAAATATTAAGTGTTATACATCATTGTAATTGGGATTTTAACTGCTTCAAAAAAATGCAATAAACAATTGAGTGCCGCATTTAAAAAAATAAAGTTGATGATGGTCTAACGAAAAGGAAACGTCGTACAGAAATTCTCAACGCTGTTTTGTAGAGCTTAAGAAGTGGGAGAAAGTGTCTTTTGTTTATCCATATCTCTTTAAATAACGTGAGGAAAAAATAAAACGAAATCAGCATTTCGTTTTTTTCGATATCTCCGAAGTATCGGAATTTTACAACTTCTAATCGGCATGTTGTTAGGCACCTAAATGCGCAACTTTGCCATACTTTAACCGACTTTGTATCTCTTACGGTTTCCGAGATCCCCATGCGTGCACTCGAATCTGTGGCACCCTGTATATACCAAAAAAAATTAAATTATACAATGGGAAAGCGGCAATAGTAAAATTTAACGATAAATTGCAAAATAAATATTCCATGTAAAAAAAAAACAAAAAGTTCTGAAGTATTTTGTCCATACCAATGAACCTAATGGAAATAAAGGAAAACTCGGCTTGGATCAACATTTGAATACCCAGAAATATCAACAAAGGATTCGTGCTACTGGAGAAAGTAACTTAAAAGTTACAATTTTTTTTAGAGCGTTTTACTAAAGCAGAGGAGCTTGTTACATATTTTTAATTTCTTTATGGCATCTACAATTTAAAAAATATGCCAAAAGAGAGTTTATTGTACCATTGTAAAGAATTGGAAAATATTTTAACCAATGGAGATTTACCCGATTTAAAGAAAATAAATTGGCGGATGAGATACCCGTCTTGTTTAATCTTCTAGAAAAAAGAAAATTCTCTGGAAGTACTCAAATTTATTACATATTTAAACTTCGCACCAAATCTTAGTATTGCGTTGCGTATAATATTAACTATACCAATAAGTGTTGCCAGTAAAGAAGTTTTTCTAAACTAAAATTAGTTAAATTTTTTTAAGGTCAACATCAACACAACCTTGACTGAATGGCTTAGCTATGATATCTATCGAGCACGTAATTGCGAGAAATTAAACCGTAAAAAGTAATTAAAATTTTTGCGGAGTCGAAAATTCGCAGAAAAGTTTTTTGTTAATTATTTTTAATGTGTTAATTTGCATGTAGCTAATGTATTTTGTTTTTAAAATATGCGTGTTTTGTATTTAAAATCTTATTTAATTTTTAACTTAATTCAATACCCCTAACTCTAGAGGTACTGAAGTCCCTAAATGATGTTCAAAAATATTAAATAATAACAAAATAATAATAATAATAAATACCTTATAAAAATCGTTTGATCATCCAATTATATAGGTTCATCCAGACCAAGTAAATTAAACATAAAAGGTAAAAATAAATTGCAAATCTCACAAGGTTGTAAATAAGATCCACTCTCAGAGCGTCGGGTCTTCTGAAATATTGCATGAGGCAAGAAAATGCTGAGGCTGCGAAAAATACTAACAAAAATAATTCATTTTTTGTGTTACTTGGAAAAGTCCGTATTTCTTCCTCTGTTAAATTCATTGCAAAAATATCACGTCTACTTTTACCACGCTCGTCAAACGATAACTAATAACAAATCGGAATTTTAAATCTCCAAAAAAGTAAAAAAGCAGGTATATATTTTGAATACATTTGTTTGTTTGTTAGAGTTTTAAGCGGGCCACAGACTTCGTGATTTTTTATCGGTTGTCGGTCATCGTGCCGACCGTTCGAGCCACCCGATGAGCTCACAGACTTCGTGCTAAATAGCAATTCGTTTATATTACTCAAGATGAATAGGACACAATTATTGGCAGTGGCAGCGGTAGTTGCGTTTCGAAATAAAATTAAACATAAAAGAAAACGATCGGTTTGGAGCAAAGAGTGGCTTTTAAAAAGAAGCAGTTTTTCACACATCAATTTTTAAATGAACTTAAGTTTGAATCAGGAGATTGGTTCAATTATTTAAGAATGGACGAGGCGACATACTTGGAGTTGTTAAGTTTAGTAACTCCCTTAATAGAAAAGCAGAATACTCATCTAAGGGAAGCAATTTCTCCTCATGAAAGACTTGCTGTCACATTGATACCTTGCCACGGGGAGAAGTTACGAAGACCTTAAGTATTCACAGTAGTTTCTGCTCAATCATTAGGCCAAATTATTCCTGAAACTTGTGCTGCAATATATTCTGTTTTGAAAAAAGATTATTTCAAGGTATGTAAAATTGACCCTATTTTTCATATTAAATTAGTTCTACTACAGATAATTGTTGGCATAAGTAGCCAATAATAAATAGCTAAAACTAATAACACGTTTATTGTTCTAGTTTCCTCGAACTGAGTATGAGTGGAAAGTTATAGGGAAACAATTTGAAGAAAGATGGAACTTTCCCAACTGCCTTGGTAGTGTAGACGGGAAACATATACAAATAATTCCACCAGCAAATAGTGGTTCTTACTATTGGAATTACAAGGAACACACAGTCTTGTTTTGATGGCCATTGCAAATGCCAACTATAATTTTATTATGGTCGGTTTTGGAGCAAACGGACGATTATCTGATGGAGGTGTTATAGAGTTTACCACATTTTATAGAAAGCTGTTGAACAAGGAATTAAATATTCCACAACCCTCAAAGCCCTTTAACAGTGATAAATTACTTCCTTTTGTTTTTATTGGCGACGAAGCATTTTCCCTTAGAGATGACTTTTTGAAACCTTATAGTCAAAAGGAACTTAATAAAGAACGAAGAATTTTCAACTACAGACTATCGCGCGCACGTCGTGTAGTAGAAAATAGCTTTGGGATTCTTGTTGCAAGATTTCGAATATTTATGCAGCCCATAAATTTGAAATTGGAAAATATTGAAAAAGTAGTTATGGCAACTTGTGTTCTTCATAATTTTCTACGAAAGAAAAGAGGTGAAAATTACATCGCTGTAAGTGAGCTCCATTCAGAACCCTCAAATGTTGGTCAGTCTGCTACTTCAAAAGGGAATGATACTTTACTACCTTTACAAAAGGGTCACAATAGGCATTATTCAGAATCCTCTAAGGTTGTTCGAGATTTGTTCAAAACGTATTTTTGTAATGAAGGTGCCGTACCATGGCAAGAAAATCGTATTTAATTGAACATTGACATTATTTATAGTCATTTACTTGCAAAAGTAAATATATTAGTTTTGAAAATAATGTTTTATTAAGTTACTAGTAAGTAACTAGTAGGGAAAAAAATATAACTAAATACAAAAGTAAAATAAAGAAACTTCTGTCAAAAAAAAACTAAGTATAAACATGAAAATACTAGAGTTACTTAAATTATTTAACTTAATCTTAGGGAAGCTGTGTGTATTCTTTAGAAAGATCCAAACTAAAATTGGTGTAGAAGTCAGTTAAATGTTTATCCGCCATATGGTTATCTGATTGCTGGGGAATAGTTTCTTGTGGCTGTAGCTGTGGCTGAACATGTACTGTAAGCGGCATATTCCTTTGAAATTGATACATACAGTTACAAGGTTGTTGATCTTGTTGATTATTTTGTATCACCATTTTAGAGTGTCTTGTTATATTACCCATTTGCGCTTCAAAAATTATATCATTTATTAATTTTTCCGTGACAATTGACATCTCGTTAGGTAGTTCCCGTAATTTATTTGCAATATTTTTACCGATTACGTCAAATTTATCTTCTTTGATATTATCTAGCTGCCTAGACGCTTTCTCTAAAACTTCGTCGGCCTTATCAATCTTTAGTTTTTTCCTCGTCTTAAGGGGTTTACTAGCAGTGCTACTCGCTGTAGATCCTTCTGAGCGAGGAGACAATAATTCTTCGGATGTGTCATACTGTGACGTGGTAGCCTTAAAATAAAACAATATTTTATAACAATATACCGTATATAGAAGAAATACAATTTACTGGATCTACTTTGAACATCAAAGACATATTAAGCTAAACAGTCATTTATATCCGATATCATTTGATAAAATATATACTTAATGTAAATAAATAAAAATGGTAATTGTCTCGAAAAATGCCTTCTCTCCGATTTTGACCAAATTTGGTATACAGGTTTTTTTTGGGGCTGATTACAAATCTGAAAAAATATTTTTTTGGCAACTTTTTGTTTTCGAGATATTCATCATTAAAGTTGAAAATCAAACTAACCTTATGTACACTATTCCTTCTTCTTCTCACACAGAATTCTTGATTTTTACACTAAATTGGCACACAATATTTTACAAACACCTTTTAAAAACTTGTTTTTATATTTATTTTACACCTTTTTTCCATTTAATTTCAAACCTCCACTTTTACACGCCGCAACGTGGCCGCAACCATGTATACACTAGGAATTTTATAAACAAATATGGCTGCTTCCTTTGAGCTTGAAAGTTCGCAATTTAACGAAAAAAGGTGTAAAATAAATAAAAATTCAAGGTTTTAAAGGTGTTTATAAAATATTGTGTGCCACTTTAGTGTAAAAATCAAAAATTGTGTACAAAAAGAAGGGGGAATATAAGGGGATAAGGTTAGTTTGATTTTCAACTTTGATGATGAATATCTCGAAAACGAAACGTTGCCAATTTTTTTCAGATTCGTAATCAGTGCCCAAAAAACCCCGTATACCAAATTTGGTCAAAATCGGAGAGGAGGCAACTTTCGAGACAATTACCAATAAAATCAACAAAGACATCAACTTTAAATTGGTACAATACTTACCCTATTCTCCGAAAAAGGGTCCGTCTCTAAATTAGAAATACTTTCACGGGGTGGTTCTTGATCTAGTAAAAATAAGAGAATATCAAAATACCACAAATGTGGTTTATAAATATCTTCTTCTCCTGCACCTGACCGTTGAGATTCCTTAATTTTTTCTAATTCTTTCCGAAAGGAACCCCTTATGGAATCAATTTTGGTTTTCACCGTTTGGATACTGGCATTGATATCAACTTCCTGGTATTTCTTTAATAATTCCTCATAGGCCTTGTTTTTTTTAGTTCTGTCTTTATATTCCTTTGACTTAATGCGCCACAAGCATGGAAAATTTCTGTACATTGTCAGAAATTCTATTAAAAATTCCCTGTCCTGTTTTGGCTCCATTTCACTATACAAATGCGTACTAAAGATGAAATTGCGTTACCTATTATCCCTTCTCAACGACGGACGTTACTGAAAACAAACCGATGAGATGGAACGAAATCCCCACAGGCCTCGGTGTTAGCACGATGACCGATGCACCGAGCCGACGAAAATCAAGCTCCGCCAGACATTCGTCGTGACGGTTCGTCGTGACAGTTTTCGCGCCACACACTTCGGTTTTTGGCACGAACGGTCGAAACGATGACCGACAACCGATGAAAAATCACGAAGTCTGTGGCCCCTTTTATACTCGAGCACATATTTGTTGCTAAGCCCAGTTTTATAAAGTTTTTACTTTCTTTCTTTTTACACCACATACCGGTTGTCCCTCAGAACTAGCTTATCACTATTTTTTGCGATATCGAAATGAAATTGGGTTTAAGCGAAGAGTGGTGATTCCCCAATACTCATACAACAAAAACTTTGAGGTAAAAATTCCAGATCGAAGTGAGTGGCAGCAATCCGATCTTTCCGGCACGTTGGAGACATCATCTGGTATACGGATGGTTCCAAAACCGGACACACGCAGCACACAGTTCTGTATTTAAAACGAAAATATACAGTAAAGCGCAGAGGACTGCGAACATAGGACAATCCTGGAGCATTTTGGATGTACCTAAAAACGCCGCACGCATTGCTTATCGATCAATAATTTTCGGTAAACAAATTCATAAGACGCGCGTCGGCCGGCAAAGCGATCAACTCAATACGTTTATTCCTGAAATAATTCTTTACTATCGAACGCTCGACAGCTAAAGTTTTACTGTGTTGATTATTTGCGACCAAAAAGTTTTTTTTTAATAAAATAATAATTATTAATAATGGATGTTTACGAACTGGAAGAGAAAATTAAAATTATTAAATGGTATCACCGTGAAAATCCTGTTAGGGGAATTAGGGAATTATTTATTAATTTATTTCCAACCAGGCCGACTCCCACGATTTCCACTATTCACCGAGTCATTAAAAACCTTCTGACATTTGGTTGTTATCTCCAAAAAACATAAACATGATAGTGTCCCAGAAGAAAACAACGAAAGGAAAATAAAGGAAATTATGGTAGTGGCAAGTGTTATTAAAAATCCTACAATTTTCATTAATACAATTGCAAAACAGGTTAATTTGAGCAGAAGATCAGTGGATAGAGTGCTCAGAAAAAATGGATACCGATCCTACAAAGTAAGAAAAACCTATGAAATTTTCTCTGATGATCATTTTAGACGAATGCAATTTTGTGAAACTGTAATGGAAATGGAAAATAACAATGATTTTTTTTTCTTGGGTCACGTAAAATCACAAATTTATGGTTTCCAGGAGAATAGGGCTAATAATCTACAAGAATTTCAATTATTAATTTGAAAATTCTTTTAGGATTATTACCCTCAGCATTCTAGCAAATGTCAGAAGGCGTTTTATGACAATCTTGGTTATTGTTTGGCTCAAGAAGGTGGTTTATTTGAGCATCTTCGATAACTTCAAAGAGTTTTTCTTTTTTTATTCTATGAATGCACATTAATTTATTTTTTAAGAATATCTTCTACGTTCCATTATTTATTTGAGAAAATTCTTTTATTTTATTAGGAAAAACTGTTTGGTTCTTAAGACCCTAGCAAACGTTCAGGTCCCGTAAGCAATAATTTTAAATTTATGGCTGATAAGAAATCCGATCGAAGTCGGTTGACGCTAGCTAGCTCCTGCTACTTGCCTATAAACACTGCATCCTCTTACTAAAAATAAAAACGTAGTACAGAACTAAACTGGGCAGATAATTCTTCCGAATTTATCACCGCACTCCCCACCAGTCCCAACCAAAAATGAACCACGCGAGGAAACGAGACGGAAATTGAAATACAAGCCACAAAATTATTATTGGTATTTTAGAATTGGGTACATCCAAAATCGCCCAGGAGCCTCCTATGTTCGCAGTACGGTGCGCTTTACTGTATGCTTTACTGCACTGTGCAAAAGAAAATAACAGGAGGACTTATAGAAATAACCGGTTCTGCATAATAACAGACAGCCAAGCGTCACTATTGGCACTAGTAAACCCTAAGGTAACGTCCAAGCTGACATGGGAATGCCAAAAAGAACTGGAAGTCCTGGGAGAACGCAACAGGGTTACTCTCTTGTGAGTACCAGGATATTGGAGAATAGAAGGCAACTAAAAAGCGGATGAGCTAGCTAGACAGGGAACATCCATGCAATACTTTGGACCAGAAGCTGCCTTGGAGTGACAAGAACCAGGGAATGGATCTGAAACAAACCCAAGGAATACTGAGGGAACCTCAGTAGAATTAGACATGAAAAAAGCTTCATAAGGGGCCCCACGCAGGCGAAAATCGGGGAAAAGCCGGCCATAAATAGTAGCAGTGCTGATATGAATCACAAACATGTTTAATCGTAAGAAAATGTTAAAACCAAGATAACACGTTCATTTAAACATTTTTTAAAGCCCCCCCCTTGGGTTCATTTATTGCATTACATAAGCGCTGTGTAAGTACCTATTTCCTTAAAAAAATAAAACTCTATGAAAAATGTTACTATTATTATTAGACTGTTATTATTTTAACAATTTAAGCAGTTAAGAGTTTAAAATTCATAATAATTTCGGCTCGAATTGAAGTTGGATTGAAGCACTTAACAGAGAGAGAGAGGTAAACCATTTTAACAGAATTGTAGGATTGAGATAGTTAATCCTGCATTTTTTCCAAATTGACTTGCCTTTGTCACTGTTGAGTGCCTCAATCCGACTTCAATCTGCGCTGAAATAAACGCTTTTTGACTGAAAATTTTTGAAATAAAATCCAAAATGACAAGACTTTTGATATACCTGAGGTTAATAAAATTGCTTATTATAAATTAAATAAAGTTGTGATTTGTTTGTTTTTTTTCTATTTAATTTTATAACTAACTTTTGTGTAAAAATAAGAGCAATTTAAAATACATGTGAAAAAGTAATATATTTAAGTATGTAAAGTATATACAGACCTCACTTAACAATAACTTTGTTTAAAAATAAAGCCTAACCTATCTTAATAATTAAAATCAATCAATATCTTCACTATCAATTTCATCAGCAGAAACTGTTGGTTCATCAAAAAATGCCAAAACTTTGAAGGGTACCTACTGTTTTAAACTTTTTAGCAGATGATTTTTTCATATTGGAGATTAAAGGATCAGAAGATATTAAAATATTACAAAAATATCCTCCATGTTTTGTTTTCTTGAAAACTTCCGTGCATGAAATTCTTGAATCTCTTAATATCTTTGTTTCTTGATTCCTGGGCTTCCTCGCCAAGTTTCCCAATTGGAACCATAAAATATGATATTATATCAGAACTGTGCATTAAGATTTTATGGACGGAAGTTGGCATATTGTACCACGGATACAATTCTACAAATTTTCTGGCCGTCCTGACAGTAGTCCTTAAAACTATCAATTTTTATATGAAAACCACTAGAAATTGTTAATAAAATTATTTCTGAATATAAATATCAAATCTTGATTGCCTGTAATTTCCAAGATTTAAAACATTCTCAAAAAAAGGGAAAGTTTGCCGTCATTAGTACTTAAAACCAGGTTTTGGTCTATCAATAATGTCCCATTTCTTTAAAAAAAGTCTTGATCTTTTTTTGGCTTTGCAAGTTTTTCTTTGATTTCCTTGGTTTCCGCTTGCCATTGCTTAAATTCCATCTTATAAGATAGATGGCAAACACTAAAAAAACGAATCCAAATGTAAAGATGACAAACCAAATTGATATTAGATTCGTCAGAATTTCCTGTTTTAAAATCTTTTTGATATTGTTAAAATCTTTGGATTTTGATTTTGAAAACAAATCTCTGAGTTGAAGTATTTTCGTTACAGCATTACACAATTTGCCATCTACAGAAAATATAAAATGTTTTTTAAAAAATACATCGTTTCCTTGAATACGCTTTGTGGTTGAAAACTGAAATTTGGGTCAAAATATTGCTTTTCTCTCACTGATAGCCCCTGTTGTTTCGTCCCCAAACTGGACTCTAAAGGTTCAGAATCTGTGGAGGAAGGTCTGGAATTTTCCCAGATTACAAACTTATCTTTTGATTTCGGGCCCCCGTTAATGAGTTGGATTGGCACCATTGATGTTAAAAAGTTTATTAGCATCTAAAATATTGGACTCACAAACTCCCGTTTGATTGACTCACCCCAGAACTCCCGTCACACCCCATTTAAAATTAAATGTAAATTATTATAATTTTCTTGGTTTAAAGAATTTAAAACTTCTTTTAGGGACTCAAAAAACCCTTTAAAGATGAATGATCCAAAAACTTTGAAGAACATTTTTAGTAATCTTCAGAAATGTTTAGGTCTTCTTGCATCTTTTTTTGGCGGCAGTTACGGAATCATAATTAGGATAAAGGTTGTTTATGGCTTTTTGCCGAATTTCTTATTAGATTAATTGAAATTTTTTTAATTTCCTTTACAAAAAGCGATAAGGTTTTGTCCCTCAAATGGTTTTACATTCTTTTTGAAAAGATTTTTTATTTTGATGCACGGGTTGGTGTTGAGAATGCAACATTATTTAACACATCTGTTCATCCAGTTTACCTTCGGACCTAAACTTAATTTGAGGAAATGTTAGTTCTTCCGGGCTTCGATCTGTTCGCAAGGTTCAGTTTTTTTTTTTTTGATCGTTCACTCAAATCTAAAAATCCATTGAATGGCCTCCTCTACCGATGGTTGTATCCTGCATTTCCTGGTTGACTCCATTCGTTGACGAAGAAAACTCCAACTCAAATTTAACCAATTTTCGATTTTTATTTTCAAATGCAATTTTATTTCTTGATGCTGTTGACCATTTTGTGTCATATTTCTGATGAATTTATATAAGACTTTTGAAGACTCTTCGAAAGGTTCAACTAAAGGTTTTAGAGGTCACTTTTTCTGCCAAATAACGACACTGCTCCATTCTTTCCTTGGACTGAAAATTCTTAACCAATTGACAACTTAGCTTCTTTTAAACAAAGCGATTTTGTTGAGACCCTGAAAAATAAGTTGTAATTTTGTTAATTATTTTATTACTAGAATAGCCTATGTTCATCGGGGATAATGTAGGATTCTAATGGTAAAAAAAAATTTTTTAAATGATCCAGTGTTTCGGAGCCTATTCAATTGAACAAAAATTAAATCTTTCCCCCTTTTAAATTTTAAGATTATACTTTTCAAATTTTAATGGTAATTTCAAATTACATTAAAAAAAAAATCTTCCAAAATTGAGACCGAGCTTGAAGAATTGAATGTTAATTCTAAAAGCAATTATCAATAACCGTTTGGGTTATAATTTATATTTTGAAATCATGAATGATTGTTAAAACTGTTTTTTTTAATTCTTAGTTCAATGTAATTAAAACAATATATTTTAATAAGATTTCGCCATTTTAAAATTGGTCGCCAATTGAATTTTAAACCATAAAAATTTTTTATTTCTCTATTTAATTTTTATAAAATAATGTTTTATTTTATAAAATTTATTTATTCTTTAAGTTAGTAGGGGGAAAATTATTTGTTGGTTTGGGACCAATTTTATACGAATTTGGACCCCCAAACCCTAAATCTTAAAAATATTTTTCGTCAAGATCGCAAATTATCGCAACTTAAAATGGGATCTTCAAAGGACTTAATTAAAAATAATTTAAAGATAATTTAAATGCGGGAATCGGGAAATCATACTTTTATTTTTTGCAAAAAGGAAAAATTGAAATTAAAAAAAAAATTTTAATTTTCTTTTAAACACCGGGATAAAAAAAAGTAAAGAAATATTTTAAATAAATATTATTTTTAATATTCTTCTTACCACCACAAAGGGGTCCATAGCTACAAATTTTTCACCCACACTTTGCCGAAAAAAATGAATATAAAATTACTTTTTAAGGGCTTTTTTAATAAATGAAATAGTCTCCCAACATCAGCCCCAACCAAAAAATATTTCTTGGAATGAAAAACTAAAAAAAAAAGGGTGATTATTTATTATACGGTAACTAGATAATGAAATTATACTCAGAATAGGCCTTAATTGGAAGGGGTTTTCTGATTTATGGCCGGGTTTTCCCAATTTCGCTTGGGGGCCCTTTCCAAAAGAACGAAGGAAGAACTACTCCTGGATCCCATTTTAACCCATATTGCCAAATTTAAAAAGTTAATTATACTTCTGACGTAATCGTTTTCCCTATTGTTTTAATTACAATTTGTGATTCAAATCGCATTGGGGTTTCTTTTTTGTATTTTAGGTTTGATTTTAAGCTTTTTAGTCATTGAAAGTTTGGTGATATTTTGTTAGTTTGGTTTTTATTGTATACAGTTAAATTTTAGTGTATATTTTTTCAAGTTACAGAGATAGGGCTTATTGACCGTTGGTGGAATATAAACCATTTTTTTGGGGGGAAAAAGGTGAGTCACAAACAAACCTATAACGGGCAAAAAGAAAAAATTTGGGCGATCCTGTAAGCCCAAAAAAATAAACTTTATTTTGGCAAAAATATCCCGGGGAATTTATTATAATTCCGGTCAACAATATTCAAAAAAATTGGGATTTTTTATGTCCGGGGATTTTCTTTTTTTTTTTTCCCCCGGGGGTTTTGACCTTTACAAAGGTATTTTCTAAAAGGTAATATAAAAATTAGTTCTGGTTAGATCTGGACCCCGAGGACAACCCAAATATTTTTTTCTGTCCTTTTAAAGGTTAAGTCACGTTAGTAATTTTTTAATTAAAATAACCTAACTTAACTTGTGGCTATGAAAAAAATTAAAAATGCAGGGACATCAAAAAACCCCAAAATGAAGCATCCGTCTTTTTTATAATTATTATCAAAAACCCAAAATTTTAAACGCCAAGGGTTTTTATTTTCTAGTAATAGTATCTTTTAAAAATTTTGTGTGCTTGAACTATTGTTGGCCCGTTTTTGACGCAAAGTTTTTTTTTGGGGCGGGGTTACCCGCGCGTTTTTTGGGGGGAATTTTTTCAAAGGAAAATTGTTTTTATAGTGTTTTTAAAAAACGGTAATAATTGTATTTATATTTTTGATAAAACTTTAAGATTTTGAGGAACATTCATAGTTACTACTGATAGGAAAAAGAAAAAAATGTCATATCCAAAGAGAAGAAAACTAGAATTTGGTAAGAACCCAGTTTTTCAAAATGGTATCAAGAAATGGACAGGATGAAGAAAGGGGATTGCCAGATATTGAAGATGAAAGGACAAAGATGGGGAAGGTGTGAGGACAGTGATCACCAAACGGATACGAACAGGAATATTCAAAAAACGAAGAAACTCTAATATTGAACTAGAAAATGAGAATACAAAAGGGGAATATAGTTCTTCCAATTTCTATACGAAAGGACGAAGAAAGAAGGGCTAAAAATACCACCACCCACTAATGTCAGAACTCACCCAAAAAAAAAGGAAAATTAAAAAAAAAAAGGGCTTTATATTTGTTTGTTGATAATACTGTTATAGCAATGGTATCTTTTTCTACCAACATTTATATTGAGCAAGTACGTAAAAATTTTGAAAGGGAAAAAGGGGATGCAAGAAATACAGATGAAATTGAAATAAGACCTTTTATATTTGTTATACCTTATAGGTTCTTTCAGATGCTCTCGTAAAAATCCCATCGCTGTGGGATAACAAAAAAGGGGAATGGCATTGAATCCTACTTAATAATGATGAACAATTTTTCGTTTTTTTTAAATAAAGATTTGATAACATTCAAGATCGAAAAGTCCGTAGAGAAATTGAAAGATGACCGCAAAAAAAGAAATATTTGATATTTGTTAACAATTTGAAAAAAAAATTCCCCCAACGAATATCTAACAATTTTTGAGCAGTTACTTCCTTTATGGGTCGTTGTTCTTTTTTTTAATATATCCCAAATAAACCAGCAAAATGGGATAAAAACCCCTTTGCTCTAGGGATGCGAAAACAGCCTAACAATTAAACTTGAAACCTATGTTGGGCCAAACCAGTAGGTCCATATCAGCAAAGTAATAATGCTAAAGACATTGTTAGGGGGAAAGGGGAACCAGTTCAAGGACCCAGAAACATAACGGGGGGTAACTGGTTTACCAGATTCCACTGGTTTATCAATTCTAAACGAAAAATTATTATTGGCTTTTTAAAAAAAATAAAAGGAAATCCTTGGGAATTTTACCAAACCGTAATCGAGAAGAAAACATCATGTTTGGCTTTAAAGAAGTGCACAATAGTTTCTTACTGTCCAAAAAGTCCAAATAGTTCTAGGGTCTCTACTATGCATCACGATGATTGTCTTGAAGAAACAGAAGAAAAAAATTTGGGATTTGGTTGACCAACTTTTTCCCAAAAAATAAAGAGCCCGAAATACAAGGGTTTTGGGCCATGGTGGTGTTTTATAATTTGTTAATGTTTAGAATAACCGCCATCTGCATTTATCAATTCAAAAAAATTTGGAAGAAGAATAAATCGACACAATTTTTTAAAATGCGCCTGGGAAAAGTTGAACCTAAATCCACAGAAGAGCTCAAATTACAAGTTCCAAGAGAGCTACGCGCAGAGCCCTTACTATTTTAGAAAAGAGCCCCCCAAAAATACGGAGGGTCAAGCAGTCGGGGAAAGGTCTAGAGGGCGCTGTTTTTACTGTAAAAAACGTGATAAAAAAACCAGAAAATGGTGAAAAATATGAAAATGGATTTGTGATGTCCCCAAAAGAAATATGCACGAGTTGTTAAAGAATAAATTAAAATTTCCTTTTTTTTTTTTTTTTATTATTATTATTATTATTATTTTATTTTGTGTTGTTTTTTTGTTTTTCTTGAAGTTTAATTATGTTTAGTTTCTTTTTTTAAAATGTTAGCCTACTTCGCAGATAAATAAAAATATCTCTAGAATATCTAATTTTTTTTGTTTTTTAAATGGTTGACTTTTTCACCCGCGCGACTAATCGTGGGGGAAACGGATGCGACTAATATTAAAGGTGAGCTGTTATTTAAAAAAAAATTTCAGAGTTTCAAAGGCAAATAATGCAAAATCGCCATTTTTCGAGAAAACTAATAATAACTTTTAGCATTTGCAAAACCTTTAAAAAAAATGTTTTATAAAATTAGTGAGTTATAATTAAAAAGGGTTTGACCAATATTTTTTTGTGCAAAATTTTTAAAACACCCCCAATTCCACCCCAATTAAAAGATCAGCCCTTTTTTTAAATTTTCTTTATTATGTATTAAAAAAGATAATTCTAAAATTTTAACGATGTAAATTACTTAATTTTGAAAAATGGAGCTACAAGTAAAAATAAAATTTCAGAATTTTTTTAAAAAAAGACCTTTTCTTCAAAATAACTGAAAATAAGGTAGAAGAAAAAATTTCTAAGGTATTTGTCACTTTTTTAATTAAAACATTTTATTTTTTTTTAAAATTTACTTAGAGGGAAAATTGTGATATAAAAGTTTAAAACCCTGGGGATAGAGAGACCATTGATTGCCCTTAAAATCATTTTAAAAAGTAAGGGTTTAAAATAATTTTAATATATAGGACCTTAAGCTCTTTACAAAAAACCCAAAAAAAATTTTTTTTTTTAAAGAACTTTTTTTCAAAAAACTGAAGAGTTGTTTAAAAAAAAATTTTTGGGGGATTCTAAAAGCCCAAATACATTTTTTTGCTAATATTTTTCATTTTATTACTTTTTTAATGTAATTAAGTTTTTTTCTGTTTTATCTATTAAGTATATTTTTTCATTAATCCATAATAGGGGGGTTTTTAAAGGGTTAAAAAACCTTTTTAAATAATATTTCAAAGATTAAAATTTTTTATTTAACTTATTTGAGCCAAGTTTTTCTTTATTTAAGTTTTAAAAAAAGTAAAGTAAGTTTTGAAAATTTTAAAAAGGGGAGTTTTACCCCCAAAAATAAAAAACGCTCATCGGCTTAATGCACACTTTAAGGGTAAGTCGAACTTAATTCCAACTTAATAAAAACTACAAAATTAAATTAGTAACACTTTAGGGGAATCCCTTTTTTAATTACAAAATTTTTTACAATATGGTAATTTTTCTAGGGGAAACATTTTTTCATTAAATTACAATAAGGGTTTATTTTCAAGGGTTGAAACATATTTAATAATGTTTTAAAAATTAAATACTTATTTTTCAACA